>VZTF01006966.1:94087-123686 GCA_013397755.1 Cnemophilus loriae | reverse complement strand
GCTGTGACATAAGAGCAAGTTGGCATTAAAACAAAAGTACAGTGCTGGAGTCATTGGCAACAGTCAAAGACAGAAATGGGTGTGTGTGTGCACCCACAGAGGGATGTGGAGGTGACCAGAGCCAGGAGGAGAGCACTCCGTTCGATTTCTCCACAGAACTGCGGCTCAGTGCCCACCTTGCCCCAGCAAGGGCATGACTGACCATTATCCTGTCCCAAAGGATGACACAGATTACACATGTAGGAATTAAATGTAAGCCTGTCTTTACTCATAGCCTCCAATTCAGCTCTCTAGGAGCGTGCTACAACCCTTCTGCTTCCCCTCATGCTGCTTAACGTCTTGGCAGCACTGTGAAGAACACCACCACAGGTGCCTAGGCACCAGCCACGTGCACAAAACAGTTCATGAACTCCAAATCAGGTGGAAACACACAGAATTCTGCTCCCAGATGCTCTGCACCGCTACGTCCAGCCATCAGTGTAATCCACTCATCTTCCTTCCCACACTCCTACCTGTTAAGCTACTTCTGATGTCAGAAGCTTGGATTTCAGACCCTCCCTTCTCAGGTACCTCTCATACTTGAGCCTACACTGCTGCTGCCTCTAAGAAGACACCCCAGTTTTCCCAAAACTAGCGTTCAGACAATACTGTTTAAAGGAGATAAGCTATACCCCAAAAGCCTAGCTTTGATTTGGATTTGAAGAATGAAAATATGCTGTATCCATACCCAAAAAGCAAGGAAAACACATGCGTCATAAGGAGACAAGAAAAGTCAGTCCTCCTACAATTATGGTTGCAGGTAGCCATCTCAAACATAGGAGCACGGAAGGAAGTCTTGGTGCCTTCTGAAATTTCATTAAGAGATGTATTTGTAGCTACAATTTCTTGGAAAAGTAGGCAAGAGTCTCTTGCAGAAGGACTCCTCCACAATCCTCACAAAAAAGCAACAGCATTTCAGTATCACTGCTGAAAGTGGTTGAAGAAGACCAACTACTTGCTCACCAAGGACCACACACACATTCCTGTGGACTAGAGATTCACCACACCTGCTCATTACTTCTGAAACAGAAGGGGAACCTTCAAAACAGAAGGGGATTGGGTTCATTATTATAATTTTAGTACAAGACATAAGCCACTACACAGAGAGACACACACACCTCATGCAGGCAGCAACACTAACTGATGAGCCATTACTAGAAGCTGACCTTAGAGCAGTGAGCGCTGGTGAGCCCGACCAGTGACCCTCACTCCCTGCAGGTCTGGGGGGCCCCACGGGCCAAGAGCAGGAACACTATGGAAGCCACAAGCAGCACCTGAGCCCAGGTGCACAGATCAGGACAGACACAAGGCACAGCAGTAGAGAAGCTGGTCAAGCCTGGTGCTGAAGGCAGGCCTGCCTACGAAGATGGAGCAGTTGCCAGAGGACTTGGGAAGTCGCTGGTCGTGCTAATCAAGGTGCAGGACTGACTGATGTCCATAGCCAACAACAGCAACCAAGACATTCCAGAATTTAACAGAGAGATGGAGGAAAAGCTCGTCTTGATTCCAAACAGCAAAGTGGCTCTCTTCCAAGACTGACAGGATGGATGAAACACACAACACAGCCTCATTCCCTGGGCACCAGAGCAGATTAGATAGAAGGTACAGCAGACAGCAAGAGAAAAGCCTTTAAGATGACACTAATTCAGCAAGAATGCATAAAGTTCCTCCACTTGGCATAATCTACTTTCTCAGGAGAACACTGCCCATTAGCTTAGCCAGCTTCCTTTTCTATGGAGAAATGTCCCTGCAAACACAGCAACAGTCAGCCCAAGTCTTTTGTGAGGTGAAAAACTATTTAATAGTGTTTTGCCTGTACAGAGTTCCTGTATCAATACAACCTTCTACAGGAGAGGCCTAGACATTCTCCTCTGCAAGTGTAGAGCTGGATTCCAAGTACATTTCTCAAAAGATCAGTTTAGCTGAGACATTACAGAGTAACAACTGACTTTAAAATTGACAAACCCTTTGGTTGGGCTTCCTTGTGTTTCAGACATAAATATGCACTTCCTTTTGGCAGGAGGATCTTCCTCTTCATCAGAAGAGCTTTCTATTGTCAAATCGATAACATCAACCTTCTTCTTGTTTACCTCACTGGCCACTGTCACGGAACATGGTTTGCTAACAACACTGGAACCTGAAGAAGAAAATAAAACATCATTGTTCTCCAAAAGCTGGTGACGTCAGCAGTTTCTATTTGCAAGAGAACCAGGAACTCAGATCCTGTATAATAGATCACCTTCCTGGCCATTACAAAGAATGTTATGCCCCAGTACCTGCTTTATGACTCTTCTGTGTCACATTGAGACTATTAAAGAACAAACTTTTGTTTTCACTTACCATTTTAAGGATGTAAAACAAAGGCAACCTTTCATTTTCTTAACTGCTATTATAAAGAGTAAAGACAAAGACCAAAAATGCACTCTTAGAGGCACAACCCTTTCTTTTCAAGTTTAAATTACAAGAAGGTTTGAAGTAGTAAGCCCTCCACAGAACAAACACCAACATCCACACGCATTATTCAAGCTACAATTAAGTCTCCAAGACACTGGGCTTTGCAACCAGTACCCAGATGTACATACTTTCTATTTTGGTGCACTGTGGACTTGAGACTTTCATAGCTTCTTTCTTTGGCCTCATGGGGCACCAGGAGCCATCTTCCTGGAATTTGATCTCATCCACATCAGAACATTCATTAAGGATTTCCATGAAGAGGCTGAAAAATAAAGTTTCGCTTTTGATTCTAAGCGACATTTTTATTCTAAGTGAAAAGGAGACACAAAGAAAAAGATAATTATGAACACCTTCTACTCCCCGTTTCTCCTCTCCCCCTAGTTCCTCTTACCTGAAAGCCTGTAATTACACCCTTTGCAGGTATCAGAAAATAAGATTATCCCAACCTATCCGTAGCTCACTCCAACACTACTGCAATGCACAGATTTCCATACTGAAGCAGAAATCACCATCCCTTGAACCAAGTTAGACAATTGTTATGAGTTAGAAGTTACATTTTGAAGTTAACACCTTTCAGGGATAGACCCATGTAAAAGGAAGACCTATCCTTATATGTCGCAGTTATATTTCTCCACAGGAAATACACTGAGACTCAAGAGTTCGATGGTGCAGTTAGGAGATAAACTTACATAGTTCATGTGGTTCCGTTAGAGAAACTAAGAGAGTCTAATGGCTCCTCCAGTCTGAAGTATTTTGACAAAAAATAGCATGAAATGGCTAAACCTCAAGTCACAGAAGTAGCTACTGAGTACATAATGAGAAATTTTAAGTAACTGTGTTATTTGCAAAGCCAGTCTCTTACCCATCTAGTATTAGGCTCTCGTAAGCTGCCTTTTTGTCACAGACAGGGCAGATCCAGGTAGGCTTCTTTTCATTCATTTGAAGATAAAGAGCAGCATCGAAACATTGCAGGTGTGTGCAAGTCACAGCCCGGCATGGGATTGTCAGTCTCATTTTTCCCAGCTGCAGGAGATGCATTTCAAGGGTGCCAGAACAGAAGACAGAGAAACAGGCATGAATGGTTAACAATGTAGTTAGAAGCATCTGGTGAAACAATTCTTCCTGCTCATTACAGAGGTACCCGGGGCTAAGGGTGCTGCAAGCAATCCCATCCCATCACAGCACCCACACAGTGCTCTTAAAGGAAAAATTAAGCCCTGCTCCAAGGCTTCACCATGCTGAGCACAGTCAGGAACACTTCTAATGGACCCGCAACTGTATTATTTACAGAATTTTTTATTATTATGTTATTTACAGTTTTTATTAAACAATTTACTGCAGCACCCGCTTCTATAATGTTCTTTTAACCCAATATTCCAGCTGTTTTCCTGAGCTCCAGGTACTTGTTACACTCAGAATGACCAATTTCTACATGGGAAGAGAACCCCCAAGGCGGCATTACCTTGTTAGAAGGTGATCAACTTATTTTTGTTTGCTACTGTATCTGCAGTATAAGCAAAGCCACCAAGATGAGGAGATAAGAGGTTTTAATTATCACTCCATCCTTTAATTATTCTGTCAGCCTGCCTGATTAGCCTCAGTACCTCAATATAGGAGATTAATCCTTCTACAAGCCTCACTGTAGACAAGCAGCAGCTTGGCTCAGTGCACCACAGCTGAGGCATTCACAGTCCTAAACCGCACCTGGGTTACTGCTGCTACGATCAGGTGCTTGTAGATGCACCCTTCTCCCCACTATTTTATCTTGGCTTGTTAATATAAAATACAAAACCAGTGAGGTTGCTAAAGCAAGGCCTTTGAAAAGCAGCCCAATTCTGCACTATAGATGAAAATACGAATCTGTTATCTGGAAATTTCCAGCCATACTTACAGGACACATCAGAGAGACCCGAAGACTGGTTGTGGCAATCTCACTATCAGGATCTGCAGTTAGTTTTTCTTTAACTATTAAAATAAATAAAGAAGTTGTACACAGAGATCATTATTTCAAATGCTAACCTTGATTCAGCAGTACATGCACTTTTCTTTCAGCTATCTAAGAAAATTAAGCATCTAGGAAACTAGTTCATAACAACAGTTTCACTACTTATAAGCAACTGGCAAACTGCATCACAAGATCATCTGATGTTGTTTGACTGCAGAAGCAGTAACAGCCACACAGAGCAAACTCAACCCAACACGTCAAGAAAGAAATAAAACAATTACGAGTGAGTGAGGTACAAGTGAAGAGAATTCAGGACATCTAGCTGCACCTCACAGTCCAGCAGAGTAATGGGTGCTCGTGGCATTCCCACAAGCACATTTCAGATGGGATCTCTGGGTATGCTCCCTAAAAACCCTCACTGAAAAAGAGTGTGATGCCTCACCAACAGCCAAGGGAATCTGTGAAGCCCTGGGCATGGACTTTCTTCTCAAAACACAGCAAATCTCTTCTGTAATACCAATTCTACTTTGAAAGAGCCACTAACCACCCTCCGAAAGTACAGAAAGGCAAGTTAATGACTTACTTAGTGCTCTGGAATGATCAGGGTTTCTGATACCTTTCATTTTTAACCTCTGCAAAAGCATAGCTGAGGTGAGCTGGCGAACCAGATACACAGACATGGAGTAGTTCTACAAAAAGAAGGATTAAAGATTAAATGTTGATTTCATACAGTACTCCCACTATGACAATAGATGACTATTTACGCTAGTTGTAGCATACAGTAAAAACAAAGATGTGACTTTTCACTTAATCATTATTAACAGCATTGACAGACAACTTCAATTCTGTGGAGGTCCAACATTCTGCCAGAATTCTCGGGCCAATCAGGCCTAATTATCCTACTCCAGTTATGACTGAACTAAAAAGTAATTCCACAACCAAGGGACAATCTGGGCTCTTCTCCTGGAAAGATGGTATGTGACACATTTCACACATGTAGTCTTTCAAGAACTTCTCACATTTTGTCTCTTTAATCTTGCCCTTTTTTCCAATGTCAGTGGGGAGCTCAAAGAATCACATGACAAAAGATAAATAGTCTTTATGGTACAAACAACACCTTCAGATGGCAGAGCTGCCCCAGTTTCTTTGTACCTTTTCTTTAGCTTGTTCTGTACTTCTAAGCCCAGCCTTGTTACACCATGTCCGTTCTGCCGAGCCTGGCTCCGTTCCCCAGCATTTTCTGCTCCTCCCTAACTCACACCACTTGTCAGCTTCTTTTGTTCAGTGTTCACTCCCTCTTCTAGGTCACTAATAAAAAGTCTGCAAGCCCCAGTGCTGCAGGATAATAATGGTTTCATCCGTGTAACAAGAACAACCCGTGACCTCTTATTTCCACTCCCTGCCAGCCACCTTGCTATGGCTCCTACACTGCCTGGGTACTGCACAGGAACTTCAAACAACTCCAACAGCCCTGCTCCTCCTTTACCACCTACAAGAAAACCAGCTCTTACCTAGAGCAGCAGATAAAGTGTTCTAATTGCACATGAAACTGCTAAGAAACCCAGATTTTTGTTTTTTCCTTATAGAATGGCCACCTGCTGCCTACAGAAAGGATTCTACAGGCTCAAGTCTGCCCAGCTCTGAGGGGTTTATGCCCTCCTGGCTCAGCAGCCCTCCAGTATCAGCCCAGTCCATGCCAACAAGCCCTTATGTGACACCCTGTGCTGCTCCCCAGGGTCTCACTTGGAGGATGAAAAGCAGTGAATTCTGGCACCAGCATTACACCACAGAACTCGCTTCACCTCTCAGGGCAAGGGGAGGATGTCCAAGCATTTCGAGTCATCTGCTTCCATCGGAGTATGTTTTGGCAATACAGGGAGGAAAGCTAGCAGGCATCAGCACGAGAAGCCAAGACCACACACAGGACTGGAGCCATTTTAAGATTCTGTGCTTTGACTGGGAAATAATTGCTCAGCTCCTTCTCTCCATCCCTGTTCTACAAAATCATCCTTTGATGTCAGCACTGTCCTTCATTTATTTTTTGAACATTAGCTTTCAATCCAATGTCTTTTTAAAATTTTAATATAAAAGCTTACACCGGAGTCTCTTTGAAATATGTGGTATCTTTAGTCCAGAGAATTTGATTTTGAATAAAAACTTGTAGAGAAAATTACTTTGATAACTGCATCCAGAATTTACACAACCAGTCACAGATAAGGAATAAATAGTTCTTGACTTGACAACAGCTGAAAAGGTGCTGCAACAGTTACTTAAACCTAGGATAAAGTAAAAAATTTCTTGCACTCCCCTCTCCTTTCCTTAATAAATCTACAGGGGGATTTACTGTTCACACCACAAAAAGAGTTTGTTGTTTCTGACATGCATTTCTGGCAAACTCTAAAAGCAGACTTTCTAATGCGAATCCTATAAGAAAATCTTTCCACCCGTATGTGAATCTCACACACGTGTTACTGAAAACTAACACAGTTCTAGAGCAAACTTTGTTTCCTGGCACTGGTAAGAAGTTCAGCCACCTAACACAAAACACTTGCCAGCCACATCAGGCAGTAAGGGAGCAGGAATGCTCAAACAGGTTATTTAGACAACTTCCCACATCCTACAAGAACATGCAGGTTACCTTTCCAATTTCAGAAGCCCAAGAGATGGAAATCTGGTTTGGCACTGCTGATGACAGCCTAACTAGAGATGTGATATTCAAGGGACGTCCAGGTCGCTTCTGTTCAATTCCATTTTTTGGTGGTGGAGCATATCCCTGTGGAAAACATGACAACTGATGTGTTACCCAGTCTCCCCACTGTACTCTGAAACTGGTGACACATACTTGTTAGTTCTAAACAGATCTATGAGAAGCAGGCAAACTTAGAGGCTCTCTAGGCTGGAGAGCAAAGCCAACATTTATTCTGAGGAATATCAGACTTTCAGAGTATAACACTGTAAGTCAAACACAGCTGTAAGGCATTTGTTGTTTTAAAGGGATTTTACAGAAGTGCTGAAAAGGTGAAAGAGAACACAGTTCGGGTCCAGGTAAGTTCACTGGAAGAGTAAAAGGTCATGTGGATGTTTTGTCCTTTTCTCCCCCATGCCCTACTGCAACAGAGTGAAACATCACAAGGTCATAGCCTTAGAAACAAACAGAGCAAGTAATGAAGACTTAACTCAGTGTGTCACACACCGAAAACACTTCACTGATTAAGAAACAATTACACCTTGTTCCAAGAGCTCCACATCCCCTCAGTGACTGCTTTGCCTCGTATCAACTACACCTGGCCCCATTAGCAACAGGTGTCACCTGTCCTCTGCCAAGGCCCCTGAAGAAGGACTGCACATGGAGTACCAGCTGTATTTAAGAGATCACAGAATCAGAGCGGTTTGGGTTCGAAGTGACCTTAAAGTTCATCCAGTTCCAACGCCCTCGTCATGCAGTAAGCCTGCAGCTTATTCCTCCTGCCCTGCATCTGTCACGATGAAAACAAGCCAGTCTGCCACAGCTACCCTGAGAATCCCTGCTCTGAGCTCACAGCCAGCCTGCAATCACTTATCTCAAACTCATCTTGCACCTGAAGGATGCCAGCAGGATGCAGCTTGGCCTCTTGCACAGACCTTATTGATGAATTTCATTTAGTTCAAGACAGTGTTGTTTTACCCAAAAAACTCACCCAGAAAGGATATGCTGGGAAAAAAAATATGTATTTCTTCAACCAGAGAAATACACACACATTCACAACCTACTGCTTGGGAAAGGAGTTACTCTGAAAGATGCTAAGTCTGGAAATAAAAACAATAATAATTTAAAAAATATTAAATATAAACAACTTCTTCCACTCACTAGCCCAGTATACCATGAGTGCTTTATCTCACAACGTAGAGGCAGGAGACATATCAGAACTGGTGAATTTCACATTTAAAAGACAGAGTGATTTCAGAAGAGAGTAAATTCAAGTTCTCTTACATTTCCCAATATTTTTCTTTCTTTTAGAGACAGACTCTGCAGTGCACATGCTTTATTTCAGTGAAGCTTTTAGTGTTTTCTTCTACAGAGCTTATTCTTGGGAACTGATTCGCTCTCGTACTCCTACAACAATTTGGAACCTTCCCTTCCTATCCTTCTAGGAGCATTCTGCTTGCCTCCCAGCCAGCATGGCCTGGCACTGTTTAGTCAGGCTGCCAACTCTAGTGGCAAGAAACTGCCAGCATTATCTGGGCCTTGAAGTCTTCCACGGTTCTTCAAAGAACCACACTACTCAAGGCAGGTATCATCTCCTACAGCAAAGAAGTTCATCAAGAGAAAGCATAACTGCTCGTTTATCTGGCTTTTCCCAGTGACACAGGTTCAGGATACAAGGAAACACGGTGTTAACACGAGCACAACCTGGAGCAGTACTGGCACAAGGGCAGCATTTCTCTGAAGCTTCTGGTAAGGACTGCAGGCAAGGAGATGACCAAGAATAATTTACAGACATCTGCAGAGGCATGAACTGCCCTACCAGGCAAAGACAGAAGCTCACTTATGAACTGTGCAAGTGGGGAATAGAAGCTGGCATCACTGGTTAATTACCTAACACTACTGTGATGGACAATAGTGGTCTTTGAGGCAAAGAAGTTACCTTACGCTTCCTGCAAGAGAAAGGAAGTGCCAGATGCTGCAGAGAGAGACCAAATCAACAAAAATGTCTGCAGAAGCACTTGGACTGAGACTCTATTTGTCATTCAGCTCACAGTGAATGAGGAGGGGAAGGGAAGTCGCCAGGACACTAGTGATTTTTCGCTTTCTCACCTAAGGTTTGGCTGAACAGATTTAAGAATCATCTTATCACGTGCAGGAAGAACCCAGAGGATTTAGGTCTAAAGCAAAGTAATAATCCAAGATTAGTAGTAGTTTCTGCTACAACTGTGACACATTACACACAAAACGGACAGCACAGCAGGGTGTAAACTATATTAACAAGACTGAGAATCAGCTGACACTGATGTCCGTAAGATAACATCAGACCAAATTCTCTTTGGTTGGTTGCTGAAAGACAATCTGCAGAAGAGAAAACCCTCAAAGTTATCCACAGAATGTAACCAGCATTTGCAGAAAATACTGACCAGAAAACACGAGAAAGAAATCCTCTTACAACCTGAAGACTGAAGTAGGAGGAAGAGAACCTAAGGAGTCTCATTTAAGCTGAGCAGAGGCAAAAATCAAAGCAGTCACAACTGCATATGGGAGCAGAGAGGGTACAGGACAATACATCTGACACACCAAAGTGGTTAGAAACATTCTGAAAAAGAGGTTTCATACCTTCTCTCTCCACACAGCATCTTTCCAAACCCACTACTGAAAAAACCTTCTGTACTTTTTTCCACTCTTTATAGCCTCAAGAACTATTTCTGAATGGGTTGTGCAAGAGTTGCTCTCTGTTCCACTGAAAGGAAGAACGTGAGAAACCCATTCCAGAGATATTTCGAGAATGAGAGCTTTTCCTTTTCTGTCTATACCCAAGCCTCGAGGTGACGCTGTGACTATGTACTAATTTTTGCAACATCAGACACCCCTGAAATGTGACTGCCAACGGTGATCTGTTACAGTATCAGCACATGCTAGGAACCCTAAAATGTGTCTGTTCTTCATCCCCACAACAAACTGTGCTCTAACCACACAGATGCAGAACAGCGTACAAGCGGCATACGAGAGGCTGATGCCATTCCCTCAGAACAAGAAGGAACTCAAGCCTACCACACATATAGGCAGCACACACAGTGAGGGTTACCACCCTCAAATAAAGTCAGTCTGAGCACCTGTGAGGAGGATTCTCCATGCAGACACTGGATTGTTTTTGAATTGTTTAGTTAACTGCAAAAGACAAGGTTTGCTATGGGGGGTTTAATCACATTTAGTCCGTGCAGTGACTGTAATATGGTTAACAGCAGTAATGGCTATCTCACACAGCAAATGTACAAACTCCATGCCTAATATTAGAGAAATCTGAGTGACAACAAACAGCTTGACTGTTTTTGCAAGGTAAAACTACAGAAAAACACATACGCACTCCACAAGTCACCAAGAAGCCACAAATACATACATACATACTTACCGGCAACGGGAACAGCTTCCCATTTACTTTAATGCACAAACTATTAGGGTAATTATCCTCTTGAGGGCAGCTTGTCTCTGCTAGGCATAACCTGTATCCATAGAAAGAGAAAACATCATTTTCAAGTGTCCCCACAAACATCCGTTAGCCAATTAAGTTTTCAGAGAACACGATACAAAACATACCTCAGCTGAACTTGGACTGTGTAATCTCTCCTGCCTCCAGGCAAGAAGTCCCTGTGACAAAAAGAAGAAAAAGCGAAGTACCCACTTAGAAGGACTCATATTGCAGCCATACACAGAAACAACTGACACACACGCCCCAGCATCACTAAACCTTGCTCTTATTTTTGTTTCATTGAGCTATAAACACCTTACAAGTGACATTTCTGTTTAACTACTGCCAAGTTGCACAGGACTTCAGGATCAGTGTTCTCCATCAAAAGTTCATAGCAACAATAAAGTAGGATGCTGCTAGGGATGAAAAAGCACCTACGAATTCTCACAGTTTACAACATCCACCCTAGGAAAAAACAGAAAAGCAGGCTTCCACTCCTGCAGCCAGGAGAAATGTAGGGAAGCTTCCCACCTCTCTAAACAGTGACAATTATTTGGAACCAAGTAACTGTAAACTCTTTAACAGGGTAGGAGTTACACAAAATGCACACAAACTCTTTGCACAGTTGTTCCTGAAGAAAACAGAACACATATAAACTCAGGAGTAACTTCTGTGAGGATTATCACTCAGCACCTGCAGAGTAGGTGATGCATACAATGAACCAAAACATCACACCTTCTACTGAGATTTCGTATAAGTTTACCTACACTATACCACACTCTTACTTCTTACCTGGAAATACAGATTTCTCTGACCTGCTGAGGTGTTAAAGCAAAGATAAAAAACTTCTCTTGGAACCTCTGAATACTGCTCTGTACTAGAAAAAGAAAAAAAGACACAAAAGAGGTTGAACCATGGTGATTAAAAGCCGTTGATTACAACACAATCTGCAGCTGAGCTCTTCCTGGAATGCAGCGTAAGTCACTGAATATACTCGAATGGTGGTTGAACTGCATGTAACTGTTAACAAAAAAGCAATGGAACAAATCTTTCATTAAACTACATTCAGACAGTTTCATATCACATTACACTTCAGTACTAAAGCAGCTTGGCAAACTGTGATAACTCTTTCTCCCAAAGGAGGAAGGTTCAGACAAACACACAACAAAATATTACATTGGATACCTGACAACAGGAATACGACGGAGATGTTGACAACTTACTGTAAGGTACTACAGGAAGAGCATGTGCACCAGAAGTTATTAATGGACAGCTGGAAAATTCAGAGACAGCTACAGGTAACTAAACCTTTGGGGAGGAAGGGAGGGAGCACGACCCCTCACGACAGAGAAGTCAGCTAGACTTCATGTCTGGAATTACCCTTCAGTGGCATCTGACAAATAAATGAATAAATAAAATGTTCACATCAGAATCCAACTTGTCTGTCAGTGATGAGAATCACCAATATTTTACTATTTAAGGCCCACAGTAGGCACATGTAATTTCCTACTTTCTTTAAACTTGAGAAGTTAAAAACCTTGACCTGAAATAAAGGTAGATTAGACATGTCCATTTTAAAATAAGCACCAGGGAGGACAAATGCAAAAACAGCACAACTAAATCAGACAAATCTGGAAGAGTTAGACTGCTTTGTGCACTGTGACATTCAGGGGAGACTCTTTCTATGTCCAGAAAAAAACACACGAAAAGGGGGCAAACGTGAAATGGAACCCAGATGGAGCAAACACACACCAAGATCCTCAAGCAATTCCAAATAGCTACAGTGTGCACACATGCACAATCACACCACAGAGCACATTTGCTATTTTAGAATAATACTTGAGCACATGTAAAAAAGACAGAGGAAGTATTTTGTTATTTAATTCAGTGTGGGCTAAAACTAAACCCCACACTTACACTTGTGCTCTCATTAGTGCAAAGGAATACCACACTCATCCTTCTAAAGCATGAAGCTGTGAGGTGGACTATACTCCTAGCTCTTCGACTTACCTGTTATTTAAATACTTAACTCCCAAATGCACAAAAAATGTGAGTCTCACTATGCATAAAGAGAAGTGACAACAGGCACTGTAATTACTGTTTGTTAGTAAAGTTTTCTGCTTTAGGTACTGGAGGATGGCAGATGATCAGTACGTGCCTCACTGTGGTACGAGTCACAGCCTAAAAGACTTTATGATCAGTTAAGAAACAAAATTGTTTAAGAGGATGCAAACTATTTTACAAACATATCGCTAAATAGTTAGGGAACATTTTTTGCCATGTAAGGTAAGCCAGACTGAATTTCAAGACAGAAGATGTAGTTCCAAATAATTAAAAATGTTCAAGACTGAGGCACTTGGGGAAGATAAACCAAATTTCAGGTTACTTGGAAGATGATGTCCACTCCATATTATAACATACAGTACTGCAACAACTTGCAGGCTGAGAAACTTCACTACTCTGAGCACAACACTGAACATTGCAGCACAAAGTATCTACTTCAGTGCCAGATCTCAGAGCCTGCAGAATTGTTGGGAGTGAGTAAGGGTAAAGAAACAAACCAATGAACTTGTTCTCTTCACCCTGTTGCAACTTGCAAATTACTGACCCTGAAATCCTTTTTCTATTACTCCTGACAAAATTGTTCCTCATTTGCACTAGGGCAGAAACTTCAGGTCCAAGTCTTTCAGCCAAAAAGTGGAGGTTCAGACTAAGTATTAGGAAGAATTTTGTTACCAAGAGGGTGGTCAAAGACCAGAACAGGGTTCTTGGAAAAGCAGTCAATGCCATAAGCTGTCAGTGGTTTAAGAGGAATTTGGACAATTCCCTTAACTATTACCCTCTAACTTTTGGTCAGGCAGATGGATGATCATTGTAGTTACCTTCCAACTGAATTACTCTGCTCTATTTTTAATGTTCAAAACACAGAAGTCTTTAATCACATTACTTTTATAATAGAGAACACTGTTTTCTGAAGTGCGGCTTTGCACTTTTGGGGAAAATGGTAAGGAGAGGGAAAAGGTAAAGATGCAAAAGGAAAGGAGTTTCCACTTGTCCCAGCTGCAAAAAGCCACTAAAGTCTGGGCTCAGAATTGTCAGAAGCAAAGCTTATTTAATGAATTAAGCAAGCTGCAGAGGTATTAAACACTTACCTAGACTCGTGGGTTTAATGAGCACGTCGAGCACATCGTAGAAAGGTAAGCTTTTCAGCTGAACATCAGGATGAACAGGTGGAATTGGAGGGGATGGCTGCTGCATCTCAAAGTGGGGCTTAGTGTCTTGGAGGAGCACGGAACTGACAGGCGAGGATGGAGACTGAGGCGTGACTGAAGTTGAAGGGAGTGGGTGAATGCCTGCGACAGCCAAGTCAGGCTCGACTGGAGAGGAACTGCTGTCCAAGTTGAACACTGCAGGTTTTATAGCTGATAAATCCGACAGTCCTTCAATCGTCCTTGGGTAACGACGCCTATAGAGTTCTCGGATTTTGATCTGAACTGCTGGGCTGCAGCCGCTCTTCAGTAAGTGCAGTGCCCTCATCAGGAGGTCATGTTTCCGCCCGCTTTTATTACGTCCAGCAAACCCCAACAACACTTGTAGTTCAGAAACACGAAAACTTGATACCATATTCTGGAAGGGAAAGAGAGAAAAACACAGGTGAGCCAATAGCACCCCAAGGAGGCCTTTCCAAGCAGCATGGTGCGGCATCTTTCATCATCTAATCTGACAACTTGCTACTTGGTTATGGGTACTGCCCACACCTTTACAGAACACAAGAGTACAGTTAGTTTAAAACGAAGAAACAAAGCGTCCAGGATGCAGGCTGAGTTTGCCCGTGTTAATGAAAGATTTGTTTCCACACTCAAACAATAGTAACAACAAAATCTTAAATTCACAGCACAAGCACAAGCTGTACCACAAAGAATCTGTCTCACTTTGTGGAACAAAATACCAAACCAAACCAATCAAGTGAGTAAGTATTATCACCTGTCTTCCAACACATTTTAAGCTCTTCCTTATTTTATTTTTTATTTCTTAAATTTTGAATAGTTTAGTGTGAAATTCCCCTTATTTTGGACACTGTTAAAGGCATGCATAAACAGAGATAGGCACATCAGGTTTCATTGCTGGAAGATATGCACAGCAAGGCAGACAGTTCTTAAAAAACTACATTATCTATTGTATACTGTGGTATGCAGTATGATATACAAACAACATAATTGATTCTTCAAATGTCACAAAGAACTTCCTTTCCTTTTCAGATCACATTCTGGTATCAAGTGTGACAAAGATATCTTCAAAACAAGTAATACTATTTACGTGGTTACCAGGTTTAGTTTTGGAAGACTGAGGATTGAACTGCAAAGTTAAAAATACTCAGAATCCTTCTGTTGATGAAAACATAAATAAAAAAATTAAAAAGCCCAGTATGCAAAAGGAAACAATCTTGTGCACTGCTACTACTAACTTTTTTTTTTTGCACAGGTGCATCATCTCACATTTTTGTGAGCAATTTACACCTACATTTCAGAGGTATAAAGTTGTCCAGAATATATCTGAACTAATTTCCCTCCTATTTCTGGGGTACCCTTCCACCACAGCAAGGAGGTAAAGTTTTTAAAGGTGAAAGAACACTTGCCTTCAATCTGTGCTGCTGTACCATGACAGCTCCAGACTCAAGGACTGGAGATGAAGGTGCTAACAGAAGGCATGAAATAGCAGACATCTGGGATCATACGTATTTTTAGAAATAGTTCAGAAGTGCATCTGGATTTTTATTAAAGCTTTGGGCATTAATTTCAGAAGGATACAACTCAAAACACAATGTTTTGACTTTACCTTCCAAGTCCTTACTACACAGAGTTAACACTCGTGTTCTAACACAGATCTGATCTCAGCTGAAGCTTTAACACAACTTTTGCCCAAACACAGAGTCAATCACCAAAAAAGTCAAAACTCCCCCTGTGTCCCAGCTTGTTCCCTATTGTCTCTTTAATATTGTGAAAATTGTTTTGGCAGTAAGACCAGCAAATTGTGTCAGATGAAAACGGAACTTAAAATCATAGAATCATTTAGTTTGGAAAAGATAATGAAGTCCAGCCATTGCTCCACAACTGCCAAGGCCACCACTAAGCCATGTCCCCAGGCGCCACATCCACATGGCTTTTAAATTTCTCCAGGGATGGGGACTCCACCACTGCCCTGGGCAACTTGTACAGGGCTGGACAACCCCCTCGCTCAAGAAATTTTTCCCAGTATCAAATCTAGACCTCCCCTGGAACAACTTGAGGCCATTTCATCTTGTCCTGTTCCTTGTTACCTGAGAGCAGAGCCCAACCCCCACCTGTCTCCCTCAGCCGCTCCTGGGGCTCCAGCCCCTTCCCCAGCTCCGTTCCCTTCCCTGGACACACTCCAGCCCCTCAATGTCTCTCTTGTCCTGAGGGGCCCAGAGCTGTCCCCAGCACTGGAGGTGTCCCAGCAGTGCCAGAACAGGGGATGGGCCCTGCCCTGGGGCTGTGTCACACCATGCCTGGGACACCATGGGCACCCTTTCCACCTGGGCACATCCTGACCCAAGTCCAAGTCAATGGCTATTTCTTGTTCTTGGCTATTAAAACACAGCAGGAGCAAGTAGCCAGGACCTGCCTTTTCAAGGGCCACATTATTTATCCACATTAAAGTGACCATCTAAAACACTATGGCATAAACCTCATCTGGCACATCCTTTCCTCATCATTGAAGAGACAAAATTATTGTATTTCAGCCCGATTTTCAACATTTCCAGACAGCCCATTTGGATCCAGGGCCAGTTCTATCAAGAAGCTGTTCTGATCAGAGCTAACCCAGCAGCCTTCACACAGGTATTCCCCCAACACCCTGTCTATAAATGCACCACGGACACAGCAGCCAGCAAAAACAGTCACACGAGGCAATCAGTGGCTCACCCAGACTTTTGAAGAGGCCAACAGCAGATGTTACCTTCATTTCACCCCAGCAACTTCTCTCAACAACAAAACAATGCAAGATGGAGAATGTTAGTTTCCACCTGGCATTCTCCTTCTACTTTTCCTTGCTCTCAGTCAAACAGAGTGATGAAAATAAAGTGCTTCAACATTCACAATAAATGGCTTGAAGTACTGTAACAGCTTTATAGTTATAACATAAAAGAGAAACTGTGTTAAAAGATAATACTAGTATTCATGAATTTACAGAAAACTTCACATTGCATGCTTCTGTAGATAGCTGCATAAGCTTGATAGCAACGCCAGCTCCTTTATTTCAGATGCAGGCAGTAAGCATGATGCTGGATTCCATAATCACAATGCAAATAAGTAAAATAATCCTTTACACTGAGATTAAGGAAACAGCATGTACTGCAAAATACTGTCTATTACCCTGCCTGCTGCCTTCTGTGCATTCCTGCAAGTTAATCAAGGTGAAATGTGCAGTCAGTCACGTCTCGACACAGCTAACATTTCATACAAAAATTCCACAAACTAGCACTTTGTTACAAAATGAATTTCATTTTACTAGAAGACATAGCCTGGCTTCAATACCATAGTCATCAAAATTTTAAATTAACACCCACATTAAAAATGCTTGCATGTATAAAAAATATATATGGTTTTGTCCATCAATGAAAAAACCTTACATAGGCTTTAGAAAGAAGACTTGCAAAAAGTGAGGTTTACAGGAGTATTTAAACAATAGCTTTTATAACATTTCCCTCTAAAGCTGATTCTACTTTCCCTTTAAGGCAACAACAACCATGTGTATGAAAACACACCTGCCAGTGCCTAAAAGGGCTCCAGCAGAGCTGGAGAGGACTGAGGACAAGGCCTGGAGGGACAGGACAAGGGGGAATGGCTTCCCACTGCCAGAGGGCAGGGTAAGATGGGATATTGGGAAGGATTTGCTCCCTGTGATGGTGGTGAGGCCCTGGCACTGGGTGCCCAGAGCAGATGTGGCTGCCCCTGGATCCCTGGAAGTGCCCTAGGCCAGGCTGGACAGGGCTTGGAGCAACCTGGGGTAGTGGAAGGTGTCTCTGCAAATTGGGGTGAAGCTTTAAGGTCCCATCCAAACCAGACCTATGATTCTGTACTTATCTTCCCACTCCATTTACAAATATAGAGTGGACATTCATTATCACGAACAAAGTTTTACAGAGACGTATGTCTGAGAACATTTATAATCATGGTGCAAGGCAGATACTGCTTCCAACAAACCCTTACCAGGTTATTTTCCTTTAGTTTTCCAGCATATTGCAGAACACTGCAGACTTGTTATTAATATGCTTTTCACATCACTCAATTAAGATTAGACATTCAAGCTGTGTCATGTAGATGCCATTTTGTCTTAAGAGAAGTTCTTTACAGCTGCACAGCCCAATAAAAAAAGCTTTTTTAACACAAAACCAAAGCCATTTTAGTTTTAACGTTACTCCATGAACACAAAGCAGTTTGACAGAACCCTAAGGAAGGAAATCAGACTGGATAATTCAAGCAGTTTTATATTCCAGAAATACTTTTTCCCCTGAAATTCATCTTTGAAGGTCATAAGAAGTTTCATAGTTTTTTTTGTTTCTTACAGTTAAACTTTAGCAACCATGATTCATCAGCACAAACACTGTTCTGAAGCATTAAGCTGTAGGTGTATCTGGAATGGCATTGATTTCCCAGGGAGGATGATGGTAAGGAGCCCAGGAAATGCTGACATGCCACTGAAATGAAGGGGCAGGCGTGTTTCAAAGTAAAGTAAAGGATCAAACATCTCTCCAAACAAGAACTGTGTGATTCTTTGCACTCCCCTGCAATATTAACAGCCATTCTACATATCCTTCTCTTTTATATGTATATATATATCTATATATACATGTATCTCAATGCAAGGTTACTGAAAATGCCTGTTTAATGCCTGATATATGTCTACAGTAAGCCGCAACAGGACAAGTACTGCTCGAGCAGCCAACTGGACACTTGCACTGCAGAAGCGATCCAGCCTACTCAGAAGTACTGGTCAGCTTGCCCCTCGGAGCTCTGCTTCAGCCCCACTGGCTTCCAGACAACTTCCGAAGTGTCTTAACGCTCTGTACAGAAGGGACACACACCAAGGACGTGTTCCACAAATCCTCACTCCTGACTCTAAGCCCTTTCATGGACATTCAGCAAACCAGCACATTTGTGACATCTTTTGTAGTAGATTTGCGTCCGTGATGAATTAAAGCAGGCTAGAAATGGGTAACGATGGTAAGGAAAAACAACCTGTGTCCTGGGATGGTTGGAGACCTCTCTGCTGAATGAAAATGTGTTCTCAAACTGATATAACCATAGGTAAAGAAATGCAAGTCACAGGGAAAAATGAAGATGCCATTACTGAAATCTGTGTCAGTAGTACAGGACAGCAAAAGCAGCTCTAAAGAAAACCGCAGTCAATGCAAATCATAACCACCAGATCCTCAGTATGATGGAGATTTTTCCTCTGCACAGACTCTAGCCTGGCTCCTAAATTAGGAATTAGCTCCAAAATTGCATGCACTTAATAACAGCAAAAATCCCAAGTTAAACAAACGCAAATATTTAAATACATTCAAAACAAAGCTTGGCCATTTCACTGTAGTCTCCTTTTTAGAGTATCCTAAACTACATTACTTCCTTCCTCTCCCCATCACTGTATCTCAGGATGATCAGTTAACTGTTAATGATTTTACATACAACAAACTTTTAAAGTGTCTCGATAAACCTCAGTAATCTAGAATAGTGACTGTGAACCTATGCAGAACACAGGAATTTTGTGCAGATACAAGGTAACAATACATTATCATAAGGATAAAAAAATAGGAGTGTTTTATCAGCATTTATGTTATTTAATACACTCAATTTAACTGCACCCTAAGGATCATTACAGCAGCAACAGCAACTTCTCCATGTCTATTCTGTCCACCACCTTAAGTTTAACCCAGATCATCACGTGGAATTTGGTTTCTACATCAAAAAACGTAAACTGGTCAGCATATACAATACAATGATATTAACACAGATAATATAAAACAGTGTTTGGCAATGAGCTTGAGGAGGATGCATGAAAACAGCTCTCAGCACTTCCTTGTTAGCAATTTAGCACTAACCACATCTTCACCTGGTAAATGTGAGGCAGTCATTTACACTGTCCTTCCAGACTGGAAAAATAAAGCAAGAGAAGTGGAAAGACACCAAGTCTGGCATGAACAAGAGATCCAACATATAAAGAAATTGGGCTTCAATGTCTGTATTTTAATACGGCATCCAAACCACATTTCTCTCCCCATTTGAATCGTGTGACTTCAGTACTGGGCGTGTAAGAGCAAAAACTAAAAGTGGGACCTACTTCCAGCATTTATAAACCCGATTTCCCAGAAAATTTTGTGCGATGTCTCCTGCCAGAGAGGATATATTAGCACATTTCAATCTCTTCTCAATCAAATGAGTTCCTTCCCAGAATGGCTATGAAACTGATCACCAGTGTCACAGATTCGTTTTGGCACAGGCATAGCCATTTGCCTATACAGAGCCTTCTTTTTTGCCCCATAAAGATGACACTAACAAATGACTTCAAAACGTGATTAAACACAAACTATGAGACTGATGCTGTCACCTTCTAAGCTAGAGATCTGTTTCAAAGACTGCATGCACTCCACATTTTTTGTTTCCAAGTTAGAGTCAGGACGCCAGCAGAAACACAGGGGACCCAAGAATACCAAATAATAATATGTAACTGATCCTCTTATCTGCAGTATTTTGTTGAGATTCAACAAGCTTCAGGCCAAATCTTGGCGAGTTCAGAATCTGTTGGGAGCTGGAATCGTTTTGTCACAGATGGCTCTCAGAAGGAGCTGTAGTTGCCCACTTCTGGGCCAATTCTGTTCAAAAATGTGTTTACTCGTCATCTCTGGCCTCCACGCCAGACTGATGATTCTGTTCCACATCCGCCTGTGCCTGAGTAATTCCTTCAACATTTACTGGGCTGCTCTGGAGAGGGGATTATGGATAAAGGTATGAGCCAGGTTTAAAAACACATCTGTGAACAGCAGCTCTGGAAACGGTATCTCGAAACTAACTATATCTCACAACCAGACACAGTTGTGCTCTCCACATCTTCTCAGCCACTCTATAATACTCCAGAAACCAGTAATCTACAGAAATCAGTAAATACTTAATAAAAGCTTAATCACATGGTCTGGAAGGGTAAGCCTTAGACCAGACATTTTCACCAATATCCTGAAAAGCAGCAGCTGTGGTTACAGCCACATCCAAATCCTTTAACAGAACTGAAGATTTCCAAAAGGTCTGATGTAACAGCAGGTTTCTCAAAGTCTGGTTTCTTTCACTAAAGCCTCTCAGCTACAATCCTTGAGTACCAGCTCCACAGAACTTTTACTGTGAAGAGCCAGAGGATAACAGGGATAATCCTAACAAATATTAAAACGCTCCTTTGCCCTGAAAAGAAAAAAAAAAATGCTGCTCCTGCACGTTTCCCTCAAGAAACAGGGTTTAAGAGAGAACTCTGACCTCCTGCCTTTAGCCAGTCCTTAACAAATCACTAAAATAAATTCACTCTCAAAACGGCCCGAGTGGCCTCTTATAAAGCAGATAGAGATGATATGCTACAGGAAACTGCAATCAACTAGAGAGCAGCAAACAATACTGCCATAAAAACACTCAGTACATTAATCTATAAAGCAGCCATTTCAGATCACACCTAAAGGTCAATTCACAAAATCTGCTGGGGGTGGGGGAATCTCGCTCATCTTTGGTCAAAAGCAGGAAGATTTGGTTATCTGAAAAAAAAAAAATTAAGCCTGAAAACCATGTGTCTGGTATTCAAGCAGGCACATTCAAATGCATCCTCAAATGCAAATAGAAAAATTCAGCCAAGGCCTTGCAGACGTGAGGCAGACAACTATATTCTCTTCCAAAAATTACCTAGAGTTTTCCCAAAACAGGCCATGAATTATTATCAGACGGATGCTGAACATTTAGAGAAGCTCCAGGCTAACAGATTCATCTCACAGGCACTCCGGTTTACAAATAAGATGTATGGGAATATCAAAAGATATGTCTTCAGACTTTTTTTCTTTTTTTAACTAGTGGCACCTCTTCTCCTGAGTTATGAAAGGGCAGCCCTGCAGCTGGCCTGAAATACAGTTCCCTTTTCTCTCCATACTTCCTGTATTACTTCTATCTATGCACCTCAGTTTCTTGTCAACTGGGGCTAATTCTAATTCCCTGAGGGACACTATCAATACTTATGCATATCTAGATAAGCAATTAAAGTGCTTTGGGAGAGACAGAACACAACTCCAAACTGGAGAGGAAGAGATAAAAGGAGTCACTACTGGCACGAAGTTTACACTGGGGCTTTAGACAAACCCTTTGAGACATCTTGGAAGGAGGGCTGAGAATGGTTGAGGACATCAAGCAAGAAAACATGTAAACACAAACACTTGTAAAGTGGGAAAAAAACCCCCAACAACACAAGGCTCACTTACGAAAAAACAAGCCAACAACTCCTAAACCTAAAACGGAGACAGAGCACTGTTGTCCTCAGACAAAGAAACTCAGTTCTTTCCACTACATTTTTATAAGTGAGCTCCTCAGCTGCACTACCAGTGTTAGTGCTGGAAGAAGCCTCAGCATGGTAAATTCTCTGGCGATTGCAGCACATTTCCCACTGCGGGTCACTCCGACACCAGCTCCTCCTCTCCACTAAAGCCCAACTCCTATTTAAACGGCTTTTATCCCTCCTGCAACAAAGTCTAGGTGGGGGGGGAGCGGCCTGCACGCGGAATTCCCACCAAGAATTCCACTTCTGCAGGTGTGGATGCTGCTGAAAGGACAACTTCCTCCTTCCAACACAAAAGTACCAGCGGATTGTTCAGGAGATAGGAGGAAAAGCACGAACTATGCAGTCAGCTCTTTGTGTACACACCTTAACAAAATGAAAGGACATGCACGTACACACCCACTCCGACAAATCTGCTACAGAGACTCCACCACCACAATATGAAAGATAATGAACCGAAGACAAAACAGGCCTGAAAAGCAGCACTGGGTCTCACGCTGGGCAGGCACGGCTTTCCGAGTTGGAAAGCGGTCCACGGATTTCCATCGATTCCACAGCTATCAGCATTTTCAACAGCCCGGTGGTTTTTCACCGCCCTCCCTTCAGCTGCACGGGGCGCGGGGCCCAGCAGGAGCCGTACGAGCCCTGTGGCCGCTCGGCAGCGGCGAGATGGCTTTTAAAATGTCGGGAGGAGCGGGAAGAACCCCCCCGGCGGCAGCAGCAGCACAACCCGCACGGCGGGCACGGGGAACCGGGCACTGACAGGGAGGGTCTCCCCAGGCAGAAATCCCCCCGACCCCCGGGAAGTCGGGGCGGCCCCGCTCCTTCCTTCCCTCCCTCCCTCCCTCTCATCCCGGAGATGGCACAGGCCCCNGGGGAAACCAGCCCAGATTGTACAGGCACGCCCGTAGGGGCCGGCCCCAATTACACGGTGCTCCTGCCAGCAGCTCCGGGGTGTGAAGAATTCAAGTAGTCCTGAAAATGATTCCCGGAGGGATCACAGAATCACAAAAAAAAAAGATCATCTCTGGAGATCACCCCGACCAAACCCCTGACAAGCACGGTCACACAGGTCACACAGGAACTCGTCCAGGTGGGTTTGGAATGTCAGAGGGAGACTCCTCGACCTCCCTGGACCCCCTCTACCAGAGCTGTGCCACTTTCAACATAAAGAAGTTCTGACTCATGTTGAAGTGAAACTTCTTGTATTTTAGTTGTGGCCATTGCTCCTCATTCGGTCGCTGGACACTACTGAGAAGAGTCTTTGGACACCTGCCTTTGAGATGCTTATCTGCATTAATGACATGCCCTCTAGGCTAAACATGCCCAAGTCTTGCAATCTCTCACCATAAGAGATGCTCCAGACCCCTCACCGTCCTTGTGACCTCCACTGGACGCTCTCCCTTAGCTCCTTGTCTTTCCTGGACGGAGGGCCCAGAACTGGACACACCTGCCGTGCTTCCTCCCCCCAGGATTAACACTCTGCTCTTCAACTGAATTGTTCTATTAAAAACCAAACCAAACAAACAAAAATAAAAAGGAAAAACCAACCAAACCAGCCAATCACAGAATAAAATAAATAAAACATAATTCAGTTTGCAATTGAAGTGGATTAAATAGAAAGCTTGTGATTTTACAGCCCAGTTTATCCACCCAATCAAGAGCACTCATAATTTGCATTATAATGATGATGCAGCATGTTTTATCAATAAAAAATGAAGGGAAAATGTCACTAGCAGTAAGCTTCAAAAACTGGATAATGGGTTTCCCACTGCAAGGGAAATGTTGAGACGTTTACGGAAAAATAAACATCGAGGTACAGCTGAGAATATTGTTTTCAAAAGCAGCCAGAGATCATTACCTAGTAACAATAATTACCTACTCACAATATTCAGTTTCATCAGCAACTTGGCTGTAAAACCAAACAACCGATTTATTGCAATAAAAAATAGCAAAGACTCAGCCAACAAACAGGCAAGCAGCCAGCACAACCCAAACAAGAAGATGAAGAGACACTGGAAAAGAAAAGAGGCCTGAAATGCAAAACATATTTGCTCGTATTAACCAAAAGGCAGCTAGTTTTGCACAATCGACACATCCAGAGCAGCAACTACAACAGTAACTTATGGGCCAAGGGATAGGCCACGTCGGCAGCAGGCTCTGCAGGGAGGAATTATGGCAGGCAGTTTTGGGACCAAATAGCTGAGCTTTTCTAGAGGATACTGATCCATGCCATACACACTAGCTATGGGCACTTAATACTGCTACAAGACCTGGACACCAAGGAACTCAATAATTAACATCATTAGTTGCAATTTTGCAACAGCTTTCTGAGACAGGCTTTCCTTTTTACTTACTATTTATTCCAAGATAAACCCTTAAATGTGCCAAAGTTTTTCCCTATAGGCACAGATACCTAGTCCTCTGCATAAACAGCTTTTGTGCTCGGTCTTACAACACCACTTTTCCTGAAGATTTAAACATAAGGACGTCATTAATTTCAAATCCCTTCTGTTAGTCAAAACCAGGAATCGACAGGCTAATAAAACATGCCATCTGCCACACCACTGCGTGAGTTCAACTCTTAAGTCCATCAAATGCTTATTTTTCCCTCCAGTTCAATACTAGACTAAAGGGGCAAGCTGCAGGTTAGACTCTCTTAGATCATTAAAGCATGACCAGACCAAAGCCTTCTCTTTTGTTCTTTTAACAAACCCTCAAGCGTTCCTTCATTCAAACACACCAGGAATGACATCAGTGTTCAAGCTCACATCAGAGCCAGGCAGATCTTTTCTAGTCTACACTCACCTCTCACTTCATAACCACATCTTTCAACCTTTCCATTCATCTCATCCCCACTATCTGCAGGGATAAGAGCAAACATAATTTTTACACACCTCATGCGAGTAAGATAACAAGAGTTTACATATTAGCTTTCCCTAATTTTTTTACTGAAGTGTTCCTCCATCTTTCCCTCGCAGCCTTTCTACTACACATCTCTGGGGCCCTATTACCCAAAAAAAAAAAAAAAAAAAAAAAAAGAGTACTTCATACTTTTAGTCCTTTTCAATTTTTTCCTAGGGCACAGGCATTTCCTCTCTCATTCCATTATCTCCACACAAAAAATTTCTTTCAAGTCTTCCTCTTCTGTTTCTCCAGTAACTAGAATTAATCTCCCCTTTTGCTCTAGTTCTTCAAAATCCTGCTGTTTTATCAAAACTTGCCACACACACGTCGGCTCCAGGCTTACACTCCTCAGCTACCAAGTCATCTTAGCTACATTTCAACATTTCCAGTATTTCTCTTTCCACCAAACTTTTAAGAAACCTACCTCAAATGTCAGAAATTCTTCTGGGACCCGAAACTTCTGCTTCTTCTTGGACCTCCATCTCCGATACCCCTTCCTTCCTCTCCTCTTTCTTCTCTCTAAACCTGCTGGTGCTTCTCCTGAGCCATGTCCCAGGCTCTTCCCTTGAGCACTTTCTGAATTTCCAGTGTAAGTGTTAAAACTCGGCTCAGCCCCAGCCATTGGAGGAGACCTTCCCCAAGGCAGCCAGTGCATACTCATATCTCCCAGAAAATCACAGAACCAGTCGCTGGGGTTTTTGTCTTCCTCAACAGGCTCTAATTAGGGTAAGGAACGAGCCTATAGGTGCTAAGCAACCTGCCCCCTAAACTGAGGCTTGTTAGGGAAAAAAAAAACCCATCTGGTTTCAACCTTTTCTAGTAATCTTTCTAGTGCTATGCACAGTATGTCCATACAAGCACTGGCTGTTCCCACAGCTGTGTTAACTACGGAAAGACATCTGAACATCCAAATAAACCCTCCCAGCGTTCCACAAAGGCTGCAGTTAAAAAAAAAAAAAGTAACAAACAAAAAAAAACCACCCCAAAACAACAAACAAAACCACCCTGCAGCTGCTCGCAGGATTGCAACAATTGCTCTTATCAGCATTATACCTCATCAAACCCCTCCTGTGCTGCTTAACCAGCTGCTAGTAGACAATGGAGTGTGAACTGCAGGCAGGGATGTGGCTGGGGTGACTCAGTGGAAAGAAGATCTGTTTTGTGTATGCTGTGTTTAAAGGAAAGAATTTTATCAGGTCAGCCTTAAGCTTCTCCATCATCTCTCATATCCCACAGTCACGTACTTTTCAAGGTAACATTATAAGCAAATGGCAAAAATATTTAAGTGCTGGTCAGTGCCTACAACCTCTTGTGTGAGGTCTAGAGCTGTCAAAGCACAGAGGCTTAAAGACTCCCTTAATCATGCTGCTGACAAAAGAAATGTGGGCTCTGGCTACAAGACAAAATGCTCTCAGTTGGATACTCAGGTTGGATGAGGCTCGGAGTAACCTGGTCTACTGGAAGGTGTCCCTGTCCAAGGTAGGGCATTGGAACTGGACGGTCTTTAAGGTCCCTTCCAACCCAAACTATCCTGTGATCCTCTGATTCTGCTTATTGGAAAGAAATAATTTATGTGCCCGCATTGTATCTGCGCTTTCTGTGCAGCTGTTTGGCAAAACAGAGTTTGGATGGGACATAATCTTCTGTCAAGGTACATGATGAATATAGATATATATAACTACATTGGTGTCAGACTTAATAGACATATTAAAGTTTATAAAAATCCAAATTAGAAACCTAATGTATTCATATACATATATATACATATATATATTCTAATCAGTTTTGATGATGAAATATTAATCTTGCCTGCCCATCCTAACATACCACAGTGATACACTTATATTTTGGTAATAAGCCCAACAGTAAAATATTTAAATTTTGCTATGAAGTTGCTTACTTGATCATTATTATTTTTATTAAGTTATGTCTATTGACATAGGCCTAGATTTCACACTCTTGCAGACAGCCTCCCTGACTGTGAGTGAGCATTTGCCTCCATGAACAGTTTTTGTGAAAATTACCCTCAATTTTTGTTCAAAGGATTTGATGAGTCTCTTTAGCCATCAAAACTACAGGAAACCACATATTAAGCTAACATTATCCCTTTAACAGAAATGGTGGAAAACTCTCCAGTCAAGCACAGCCCTGAACCCAGGCTATTCTGTGATGAACTTCGGACGGCTTGAATTCTAACTTCAATTACTCTTTCAGAGCCATAAAAAAAGAAGTCCACGATAATGGCAAAACAAATGTGTTACCCACTCTACTACCATATTAAGACCACAAAATTGGGTACGCATTCTAGTAGGAGGGGACCTAAGTTAGTTCTAGAGGAACATTAATCTGATCCACTTTGAAAAAAATCAATGTTTTATGGGACAAATGTAATAAAAAAATATATGTATTAAATTGCAAATGTATATTATATTTGCAGCACAACTACCTGAGCTGTGAACACACACTGAAGCCTGTGTCGGCACGTACCAGATTGGAAAAGTTTTAGAAAAGGGCTGGTGAAACATTCCAGAGTGGCAACAGAGTGACAACAAAAGGACAAGGCTGTATGGGTGTGAGGAGCCAATTTAGTTTTGATCCAGCCATTTGAGTTTGCCTCAACCTTGGTTGTCACGGTTGTCACAGACATGAGGGAGAAGGGCGTGGTGCCATGGCAGGGGGCAGCCAGGAGTGGGGGAAGCCTCCTCCCTGCGGCGAGACTTCACCTGGCAGCACCTCACATGAGGCAGTCAGGAGGAGGCCCTGTGGAGGGGCTTCTGTAATCAGATGGCGAAAGATCTCCACCGATGGGCGGCAAAGAAAGGCTGGACGGGACCAATGGTCTCCTGTCCGTGGACAAACTTTGGGAGACGCCAGGGGGGTATAAAAACTAACTGCATCACGGCTCAGCGCTGCTCGCCGGGGCTCGCTGCTGTTCCTTGGCTCACTCGCTCTCTCCTTTGCCCTGGCCCCAGCCTGCCTTCTGGCTCTCCAGCCCTCGCTGCCTGTTGCTCGCCCTCGCGCCTGTCCTGCCTCCCTGTGTCCCTGACCGCCGCTCCGCCACTTCGCCCCCGCATCCTTGCCTGGACTGCCCGCATTCAACCCTGCCGCGCCGATCCAGCCGGTCGCCGCGACCCTCGCCGCGACCCTGTCCAGGGTCCCGGACCGCCCGTCCGAGCGGCCACTCACCGCGTGTCCGCTGCCGTCGCCGCGGAAGCCGCGCCTGCGGAGCCGCGCCTCTCCGAGAGCCGCGCAGGCTCGCTGAGCCCCAGCCCGTCCTCAGGCAGGCAGCGTGCGCACCCCCCGCCGCCCGGACACCGACGGCACTGCCCTGAGTCACTGGTGGTAACGCCCTCCTGTTCCCTGTGTGCACGCTCTCTCCCCCAATCCTTTTCCATTTTCTTTCCTTATTTTCTGTCTCTTCTAGCCCTTTTTCGTGTGGGCAACTCCTTTTTCTTCTCGTTTTCGTTACCAATAAACGGTTCTCAGATACAACGTTTGCCTCGTTTGGCTTAATTTCGTTCCCGACCATCCTTTATTAAAGGAACTCCTCGCAGTTCCCCACAGTGGAACGCGACAGTGGGGTATTGGCGGTTATACTGAGGAGTAGGTTTGGAGGAAGACCTGGATGCCTGGAAAAAACATGTTTTTGAGGATGAGATGCTAAACAAGTGTGGTATAGAATCCCAGAATGTTTTGGTTTGGAGGGACCTTAAAACTCATACAGTTCCATCCCCCTGCCGTGGTCAGGGGCATCTTCCAGTAGACCAGGTTGTATTGCATAATGTGAGAATCTGGTCATTACTCTGTCCAAGAACTGACCAGCTGTTGGATTTGGGAACAAGGCTAATAAAAGCCCTTCCCACAAAGCTGTCAGGTGCTGTGCACGTGTCCACCAATTCCTCTTCCCACTGTGTGTGAGAAGCGCAGGATTCCTCACCAAAGAGGAGTTTTGGTAGAGGTCCTAAGACTGAGCTTTAGGTTTTGTCTTGCACAATCATAGGTTCTCCTCCAGCTGGACTGAAGCTGGACCCCGTCCAACAGGGACAACTCATCCCTCCAATAATTCCCACCCTGAACCCCAGGAGGCTGCAGCAAGCAGGCAGCCGAGTTGTGCTCCGAAGAGAGCACTTCTCACAGCCCTGTGTTCCCTCACAGTGGTGGTCTCCATTTTAATGCCCACTGGCGCATCCTTGATGTCAGGGGCAAACTGCACTCTGCTGCTTCTCAGGCACACCTCAGCTATGTGGGTGAGCTGGGCATGTTTAGCAGTGGAGTGAGCTGGGCTGCACTTTTTTGGGTTTTTTTTGGCTCGATTTGGCTTGCTTGGGGTGGGGTTTGGTTGGATGGGAATGGTTTGGGTTGGTTTGGCTTGTTTGGGCTTGGTTTGGGTTGGATTGGCATATTTTGGGTTGGTTTGGCTTGGTTTAGGTTGGTTTGGCAACGTTTTGGGTTGATTTGGGTCGTTTTGGATTGTTTCGGGGCAGGACGGCTCCACCCCCTCAGC
>VZTF01006966.1:47851-93911 GCA_013397755.1 Cnemophilus loriae | reverse complement strand
CGCGCCTGTCCCCAGCGGGGTCGGCAGAGTGCGGGGCCAGGATCTCGGTGCGTTATTCCGGGCGGCATTCCCGATAACATTCCCGGCTGCATCCCCTGCCGCCATGGAGCTCTCCTGCCAGGCGCTGAGAACCACCCACCAGGCGAGGGAAGCGGTGAGGACTGGCGGGGCGGGCGGCTGCGTGTCGCGGTTGCGCGTCGTGGTTGCCATGTCAACGGAGGGGCGGGGCGCTGTGCGCATGCGCGGGGGTGGTGTTGTCATGGCGGCAGGGACGGGTTTGGGTGTGGTGGGTAGGGACGGGCGTGGATTCCCCTTGGCCGCTCTCTCAATGGTTCTGGAGCAGCAAGCACGGCCAAAGGAGACAATCCATATTCATTCCTCCACTCAGTCTTGTTTCAAAAAGTCACTGCTGTACTGCCCTATCCCTGGAAGTGTTCCGGGCCAGGTTGGACGGGGCTTGGATCAACCTGGGATAGTGGAAGGTGTCCCTGCCCATGGCAGGGGCTTGGAACTGGATGGTCTTAAGGTCACTTTCAACCCAAACCATCCTGTGATTCAATGATTCTATGGTTCTTGCTCCAGAAAGCCCAGAAACAGCAAGATTTTGCTGAATTTTGTAACCTGTTCTTTTGCTTCCATCTGCTGGTTAAATTACACCAGAGTGAGAGAGGCTGCAGGGATGCTAAAAACCTTTCCCTTAAGGCTGTTGGGTGCTGTGCGCACATACACCAATGCCTCTTCCCACCTGAGGGTGAAAAGTATGGGATTCTTCACAAAAGAGGAGTTTTGGGAGGAGCCTTGAGACTGAGCTTTAGGTATTGTATCAACCTCTTGTAGAGTCACAGAACGTTCTGGGCTGGAAGGTACCCGCAAGGATCATCATGTTCTTATTCCTGGCCTTGCACAGCATAGCCCCAAAACTCACACCATGTTCTTGAGAGCATTGTCAAAACACTCCTGGAGCTCTGGCAGCCTTGGGGCCGTGACCATTCTTTGGGGGGGCCTGTTGAATGCCTGATCATCCTCTGGGAGAAGAACCTTTTCCTGATACCCAGCCTAAAACTCCCCTGACCCAGTTCCATGAAATTCCCTTGTGTCCTGTCACTGGTCACCAGAGAGAAGATACTGGTGCCTGGCCCTCAGTTTCCTCTCCTCAGGAAGTATTAGTAGGATAGATATATTTACCTAGGAATGGGATCCTCCAGTACGGTCTCTTTCTGAACCCTAAAGTGGACTCAGATCTCAACCATTGAGAGTGGAGCCTGAAGGTGTGGTATTGAAACAGCATTAACATGCAGGAAGAGGGAAGAATAAATGAGTCTCTGATTTTTAACCTCACCAGCGGGGATTTGCTTGGCCTTTGTCCCAAGGATGGTGCTGGCTACTAAATGCAGAAACATGTGTAGGACTGGGAACTGGAGCTCCAGAGCTCTCCCTTGTCAGCTGTGCCACAGGGTTTGGTTTAATGTGCTTTTGGTAAACTGGCTTCTCCACAGCCTTTTGGCAGGATGGCTTTGAAGATAACAGTCTATATTTCGCGTATAGAGATGAGAGAGCTGTTTGTGTTTCGCAGAGGGGCAGAAGGTCGGAGCCTCTTTTTTTTAATTAGTGACTTGAAGAACTACCTGAAGCTGCCAAGAGGATTTTTTGATTCTTGTTCCCAGTCATAAGTTCTATGGTGAGCTTGCTGTATGTCTTTAATTATGAAAGCTCATTGTAATCCTTGAAAAACTTTGGCAGCCCTATTGTTTGCAGCAGCCTTGTATAATTTGGAAGAGAGAAGAGGGCAAAGCGCCCTGTCTTTGTCCTGGGAAATTCTATTCAACGGCAGCCAAGTTATACATTGTTTAAAACTCACCAGTTCCATTCTCTGCTTGTGTTTTTCAAAAAGTACGGTCAGCAAGCCAGACAAGAACTGAACATTCAGCCTTCTGAAAAGCCTGTCAAGGCTGCAAATATCCAAAGGGCTACGGGGAAGGAGAAGCTGTGGGAATACAGGGTGGTGAAGGGAGGAGGAAAACTAGATGAGCCCATCGAGCCTCTCTGTCCTGGCACATGGTGCCAGCTTGATTCTGAGGAGCTCAAATCCCAGAGTCCTGGGATCCCAAAGACAAAGAGGGAAGGGGCTCTGCGTGTGTATTACGATCAGTGCTTTTCCCCGTGTGATTGCACAGCTACCTGGCTGCCTCTTGTCTGAATTCCTAACCAGAGATCCTTCTGAACACATCCTGGCTGCCCCAGCTGGATGTCCTTAGAGTGCATACACTAAACCAGAATAGTTCTTATTCCCAAACTCCCCAGACGATGACTTACTCTCGTAACTCTTAATTTTTCTTCCTAGCAGACATATTCATGCAGAATATATAGGGTCAAATGATAATGAAACGTTACTGAGTTAAATTAATCTTTTAGTAGGTCCATTGATTTCAGGAAATTACACGAGAGACTTGGTTGATTTATAATGTAAATGTATTTTAGTGAAAGGTGTGGAAATGACTAAACAAACAATTGCACCTAAAGATGCACAACTCTATTAGAGTTTAATTTAAAATGACTCAAAAAAAGGACTATATGCCACTCTTTTGTTGAGCTAGAAATAAATAAAATAAGTCTATAAGTGTTGAAGTTAATTAGTTAAGTGCTCAGCTATTTAGTTTTTAAAACAAGATCACATTTAAGTGCCCTAAGGTTTTATTAATTTCATGGACCCCGAAATCCCCTGTAGTAATTGAAAATTTAATTACATATGTTTTTCTGTTCTTTTAAGAATGGAAGCTTATTAAACTTCAGACATTTAAACATCTATTGAAATACCAGTGGCTATAAACAACATGCAATTCTAAATACTAATTAAGCAGGAAGGCTAGATCACTATAAAGCTAAACTGAATTTTAAGTAACTTTGCAATAGTAAGTATTCCTGTTTTTTCATGCTGTGTAAGATTTGCCATTTCCTCTCTAAGCCCAGCAGAAGCCCTGGGCAGTGTTAATATCTGCCTATACTGTGGCAGGCACGTGTTTTGGTGGACACAAGTGCAGTGGGTCAGTCCCTAGAGGATAAACTGGAGTTCAGGACAGCAGGCCAGGGCGGGCAGAGAGCCGTTTTAAGGGGACAGATGAAGCTGCTGGTGGCACTGACACAGACAAAGGCTCATCTGCCTCGTGGAAAGAGTATGTGCTAAAATAGTGGTGAAATGCAGGAAAGGGAGTGGTGGGACCGGTCAGGCAATGATCTATGCGCCACTGGGTCACCAGATTCGTGACTTGGTAACAGTTGCATGTTGAAAGATCCTTGATTTTTCTTTGTTTTATAGAACACTCACCGAACTGGGCTACCTGAGACATCTGTGTTTTGTTTTTCAGGTCCAACCTAATAATGCCAGTCATTGTCAGTTGATCAACTGATTAACAGCTTAGTTAACTTTCTTTGGACACGTGACTGACTTCTCAAAATCAGCCATTGCTGTTTGCATTCTTCTTAACATATGTTAAAGACAGAATTAACTTATCAATCTAAACTCTCTTCTCGTTTTTAGGTGGGGCTCTTTTGGGACGTAAAAGTTCATTTTTTCCTTCTGCTTGGTCAGCACAACCAGAAGAACATTGCTATGTCAAGGTTGAAGTAGGTGGCTCACACATAGACACAATGTTTTCCTACCCCCAAAGCAAGTCTGTACTTAAATTATTTGAGGTGCTGCCAATCACTGTATCACTATTTATACTAGAACTTAAAATGCTTTAGTTATAGCAGAAGTAACAAAGGGGGATGAAAAGCAGCAGATGACATGCCAGAACACAAATTCTTTTCAAGGAAAGTTCCAAGCATGGATCGTGAACCCTGTCAGTCCATCAGGCAGAGGCAATTCCTCTCTTGTCAGAATATCCATGTTTATTACATGAAACACTTGGTGTGTTTGTCTTCCGTGGCAGACACTGTGTTTGCATACTCTGTTTTAAATATTCAGAGGTAGCTGTAACCTTGCCCTTTGATATGTCAGCAAACACAACAGTTAATCTTCCTCAGGATAAACCTTCGGGAGCAGTTGTATTTCAAAGGATGTACAGGTGGTACTCTCAGCAAGTGACGACTCCAGCTTCCTTCTTGCACCTCCAGATGTGTTTTGGAAGATTCAGGTCATCCAGGAAAAATGGTAGAAGGGCCACAATTCAAAATCTGTTTTTCAAGCACCAGCACATCAAAAGATTAAGAAAGAAAAGACTCTTTCATCTGAGGGTTTGTGTGTTCTCTCTTTGCTCATGGCAGTTCTCAGAATTGGTTCACTTCTTGTTGCCTCACCTCCCAGGAACCAGTCTGCTTCATTCAAGAGTTACTGATCTACAAAACATTTACACAGCACTCTTTTCTCCCCAGAATGGTTCAGAAAAATTATCTTTGTACCACCACTGAAATGGTATTGTTATTTCCTTTTGGAAATACTTTTTCAAGAGGGTATCGAAGGTAGTAAAGGTAGAAGGGGGTTATGATTTTTTCCCTTTCCCCAGCCAGTTTCAGCCTTCCTTCTGCAAAACCAGAATGAAGATTCTACAAATCTTTTTTGCAATGTGAAATGCCAATACAGTTTGACTGTGCAGGAAACGTCAAGAGCAAACCCCAGCTCTTCCTTAGTCGTGACACTAGATGGCCCCACGACTGAAGCAAACGTCCCAGGAAATTATTTACTGGACTGGGATACCTTTTCCCAATTCTACCCAGTATATTTTACAGGCTGGCAGATTTTATTTTAAAATAAAACAGTAGCTGATGGTGCTATCTCAAGTGTTGAAATTAGCAGTGGAATGCCATGTGATACCCAGTGCTGTGTACAGAGCAGAGGGAGCAGATAAGTCTAACCTAGCAAAGGAATGGTGCATAAAGAGGTAAATTGGTTTTGCACCACCCAAAAAACACCTTTGATTTTTGGAATAAATGATTCTCTACTATCAGCAGTTTGCTGTAATGATTGCTCTGTCTTCCAAGAGACAAGAAAGAATAGATTAATGGTCTTTCTGTATGTATATTTCTTTGGCACATCTTGTGAGATTTAAAAACATCAGCCTTGGTCAATAGTAGTTCTTTGGCATCTTTGTGTGCTAGGCACAGGCAGAGAGCAGCCCAAGTCCTTGATACAGATAGTGGGGCTGTGTTTTCAGTGTGAAGAGGTCGGAGATCTGTGTGTTTGCCACCTGCAGGCAGCACACTTGGGCTGGGCTTTTCCTTGGGGGTGGATGCAGGTGCTGCTCAGTTGGGATAGAAGGGAGGGAAACCAGGGGTGGAAGTGGGAGCCTGTGTGGTTTTACTGTGCGGTGTGAGCTGGGATGTATGTGTGCTGTGCAAGCAACAGAAGTTGCTGCTCTTTCCCCACTGAGTAAGTGCCATTCCTTCATGTTCGTGCTGGGTCCTCATAAGTAATCACAGAATCATAGGAGAGACAGAATACCTAAAGTTGGAGGGGACCCATGAGGATCATCGAGTCCAACTCCCAATGCCTCCCAACCTGAAAAAGAAGGGAAATCATTAATTTGCATAAGTGTGTGTTTGGCCATACTTGCTTTCCCTGTGGTCACAGTTTTGAGTCCCAGTGAGGCAGACCAAAGGCAACGTGCTGGTTTCTAGAGCTTTCATTGTAGCAACTTCTGTTATGACCGTAAAATCTCAGAAGTTTTCTGCAGACACTGAACATATATGGCATGTTTCATCAGAATAAGACTTTATTCCAGCATCTTGCATGATTTCTGTTTCCGCTGCCCCTTTTCCTCTACTTGATATTGCATCTGATACTCTCTCAGATGAAGCTTCACTGAATGAAGACAAAGATGTTTTATGCTGCCTTGTTTTTATTGCTGAACCATTTGTGAATGACATTGGGTCCTCCAGTCTGTGCCAAGATATCTGTGGGACTGACTCCATATTGAAATTTCTTCATGTTGAGTCCTGATTTTGGTCACTCCTGTCTTAAAATTGTGCAAGTCTCGTGCTATCCCAATCCACTAATTCTTCCAGTGTCTATGTTCCATTTGTTGTGTTTATATATCAAGGCCTATGAAATGGGAGGTGTCAGCAAGTGTTACAGCTGGTCTTTGTAGTAGAGTCATGCAGATTCCAGACCTGTTCTCCCGCCCCGCTTCTCCAGGCACTAAGAGAACAGGTTTCTGGTTGCAAGGGAAGGACCCAGCCAAGATGGAGCACAAGGTTTCCTTGCATAGTCCCCAAAGCATTGAGGTGTGCAAGAGTCCTGCCCTGAAATTCACAGCTGTCTGAACATGTTAGGAGCCATAACCGTAGTAAGGGAAGGAAGTTATCTGTTCAACCTTAAAGTAATCTTCTCTTCTCTAGGAAAAGGTTTCTACCCATCTAGTAGCCCTGATAATGCGTAAGAAAAATTAGATTGAAAACCACTTTCCTTGTGTTTATTAACAGTGAGTTGTTTTACAGTTCTTACATGCTGTTGTGTTAATTTGTTTGTTTCCAGAGGCTACATTTAGATGCTGTTTACAGCAATAAAGAGAATATTACATTTGATCTAGAGTTCTGTCTTAATTCACAGGAGGAGATGCGAACAGAAGCTCGTCGGAAAAATCTCCTCATTCTAATTTTGCATTATTTAATCGAGGAAGGGTATGTTTTTTAAATAATAGTGCTCTACCCTTTTGGGATTGTGTGTGTCTGACCTGCTGTACTGCATCTTTCTGTCCTCTATTGGCTGAATGGACAGTGTGGGCCTTTGGGTTGATGTGAGAAAGTGGTAAGCTACTATGATATATCTTCGCCGTTTGCTTTGCTAAATTGTTTCAGTTTCTGAAACAAAAATGCCCTATATAACTTAAAAATACTTTAGATTTTTTAAATAGAGTTTATACTTTTATAAAAATAGGGTTGTGGACAGGTTAAAGATACTGTACACTTACTAGTGCCATTGTTTGCTTCTCTCAGAAATCGGGGTAAGGTAATGACTCTCAGTTTTTTGATCTTTGTTTGTTTTGTTTTTGTTTTTAATTACCAGATATGTCGATGCTGCAAATGCTTTGGAACGAGAGACAAAATTAGGTTTACGTGGCTTTGAAGTTTGTGACAACATTGATCTTGAGACAATTTTGATGGAATATGAAAGCTACTATTTCGTAAAATTTCAAAAGTATCCTAAAATTACCAAAAAGGTCCTGGACACTGGTATGTGGCTCTGTTCCAAAAGGAAAGCTTTTGTTTCCAAAGTCTAAAACATGTATTTCCCTGCTATGCTCACAGCCCTTGTCGTGTATGTCAGCGTTTAATGTTCCAACCCTTACAGTTACAGATCTGTAGTTCTAGCACACAAGGCACCAGAACTGAGAGACGTGGCTTTGAGCCCTTCTGCTTTTTCTTCTTTCTTTATATAAAGGAACTAGAAGGTGGCATTTTGCAGTCTTTTGAAATCTGCTTTGGTATTGGAAAATGTTGGCTAAGCACAAAGCATTATAGCAAAGATATATTTATCCCCTTTCTTCTCATGGGGAGAGAATAGTAAATGAATGATACAGAATAAGGCAAATCAGAATATGAGCATTCTGTTATGACCCTGAGAGCCTGAATGGTTTTGCACTTGAGCACAAAATGTAACTTGGAGAAGCCATAAGAACAACTGTATGAGGCTAAGTGAAGAGCTTCAAGGATATAGGTTCGGATTAGACATTAGGAAAAACTTCTTCATTGAAAGGGTTGTCAAACCCTGCTGCAGGCTGCCCGGTGAAGTGGTTGAGCAAAATCCCTGAAAGTATTCAAAACACATGTGGATGTGACACCTGGAGACGTGGGTCAGTGGTGGCCATTGCAGGTCTGGGGGAGTGATTGGGCTAGATGGTCTTAGAAGTGTTTTCCAATTTAAAGGGTTTAGGGATTATCTGCATGAAAAAGGCATGTACATCTAGAACCTATGGATTGATGTTAATACAAAGAGTAAGAACAGCCATGCAGGACGAAACAAAAACAATTTGTTATGAGTCAAGAATGAAAATGTATTACAAAGCATTTTTTCATATCATAGTCAAACTGAGCAGTAGTCAAGACTGAATCCATGATCTAAGTAAAAAAAAAAATTCCCAAAAAGCCACTCTTGGGCACTTAAAAGCTCTCATTTGCAGTTTGTCGTCAGTCAAGCTTCTCAGGCATAGCGGAATCTGCTATTACCTAAGCTCAGATTTGTGATCATGCTGGCAGGGAGGCATCATCCTTTTTCCCTGAAGCATAAGCAGCCTCTTCTCCTGCATGTAGTTTGCACCACACCCTAAATTGTGTCCATGGCCAGACTTGTATATCTAAACAAAATCTTTGGTGTGGTGCTCCTTTCTACTGAATTCTCTGCAGCAGTCTTGGCAAGTCCTACAGTAACAAGTTGGTCATTTCCATGCTGAATTCCAGTTGGAAGTGTTGTAGATATACCCACAAGATTACAAGTTGCTCCATGGGCTCTGCTGCCCTTAAACACACTGTGTTCCCAAGCTCCTTCAGAGAAAGAGCTGTTTGGGAAGGATTATTTTATGCAGGTGTGTGAGAATCATGAGGGGAAAAGCACTGTATAGAGAACACTAAAAGGAGATGTGTTTTGGGACAACCAGGGCCATGCTGGTAGTATGCAAACCCTTGTCTTTATGAGTTCACATCTGGGCTTTCTGAGTTTGACATTTTGTGAAAAAAAGCTCTCCTTTGACAGAAATTGTTTCAAATTATATAAATGCAAAAGATTACGTAGTTTGATAATCACCATTGCAATGTGATATTTATTCTGTCTTGTTATGTTGAACTTGATTCCTCTTCTGAGGAGTAAGGCAAATTCATATTTCCCAATTCAGCAATGAAAAAATTATTAGCATTATATAAGCATTCTGTATGATATATTAAATTATAGTACTTAATCTAATTTCTGATCATGTCCATTTTGCTGTGAACATGATACTGGTTTTAAAAGGTAAGCAGAGAAACCGAAGACTGAGTGAGCTAAAATGTCACAAGCTTGAAGCAAAATCACTCTCACCAATACCAGTTTGTTTTCAGTAAGTTTTTTGCGAGCTTGCAGTACTTACTCACACTGTTCCTGTTTATGCATAATTATTTCCAAGGTCATTAATATGTTCTTAAAAATACTTCTAAAGGGAAAAAAAAAGGTTCAAATTACCCTTTTTATATCCTTAATTATTTTCCATTTTAATATTCATTTTGCCACAGCAGAAAATAAACAACAGCTGAGAAGTGGGGGAAGAGCAAGAAGGTAAGAGAAATGTGTGGGGTACTTTTCTGGGCAGAAAATTCTCCTAGTAAAAGCAAATATGCACAGTGGTTAAAATAATGTTGTGATACCAGAGGAGTACCAAAAGCCTAGAGCCATGCTCTTGACTGTGTGGTGCATTTTTTCTGTATGTGTTAGGGGAAACTAGAGACTTATTTCCCAAATGGAGAGGCAGACAATTTGCAGAGCTTCTGCAGTGCGGATAAAGTGGGGTGTTTGAAAAAAGTAAGCATTGAGCTCTGCTGTGATTGAAATTAATGCCATAACTTCAGTGGGAGCAAAATTAGCCTAAAACTGCTTTATTCGAAAGCTTTGGTTTTTAATCTTATGGTATTTTGAAGGAAAAAAGAAATTATGGAAGTCTTGCATTATTTTTCTTATTTCTAGGACAGCAAGTTCTTCTCAGAATGTACCAAGGATCAAGCAACAGACAGTGCAACGACCAGTGTCAAAAACTTCACCTGGGAGTACAGCAGAACCTAAATCCTCCACCAAGGAAAGCCCCAGACAGGTTTAAACATGTTTTATCTTGGCAGCAGTACAGTTGAAATTAATGTGATTTTATTTGGGGAGTCTATAGGCAGCAAGAGGATGGGAGTTACACAGTTAATAATTGTGCATCTAATGGGCTTTGCTGATTATATCGCTTAATGATTATAGGTGCAAGACTTCGAGAGAATTTCTGGCTGTGAGTTGGGGGCCAGTCACAGGCAAAAATTAGAGGAAAAGGAGGCATATAATCCAACCTATACTGAAAGCAATCGGAGTTTTTCCATTAATACCAATATATTCGTCCTTTAAAGCGTATATTCGTCCTATATTCATCCAGAAAGCAAAACAAACAAATAAAGAAGAAAGTCTGGCACCAGTTGTAAGCATCGTCACAGTGCATAAGTTGTTTGAGACTAGGGGGGTAATTTGGATCTGTAATGTTCAGGTTTGAGAGTCTCATTTTGGTAAGATTGCTGTGGAATCTACTTTATTATCATCCCTTTACGGAGAGTGGGGCAGGATCAGCAGGTTGGTGGGCAAGCACTGCATCTATTACAGCCTTTTTTTAAGGGCCTGGCTATATTTCTGCATAAAGAGGAACTAATCTCTGACCTATTGCTACCCCTAAAAATACCCCAAAACATTACCTTTTGGATTTTACAGCAGCAACTGCTGTGAACTGAACACATAATCCTGAAATAGCTCCTCATTTCTGAGTTGACATGCTGTGCCTCACACTTGGCCTGTCGTTACCACTGTTCATAAGTGTTGCTTCATATGTAAAATGCAGATTTCTGCTCTGTGAATAACTTCACTGCTGTCACCAGTCAGGTGAAGTCTAATTAAATGTACGGTGGTGTTTCAATGATCAGTGTTTCTCTTGGAACTTCATCCAGGCCTGTATGAAGAGATAGGATGATACCTATGATGTAATATCTTCAATTCATTTGCTTGGCAACACATCTGTTTTAAAAGGCATTTTTCTTTAGAACAGTGATGGTGCAGATACTCTGGATCAATCTGATTTTGGCTTAAGCATCTCAGGAATCAGCAAAACTGAAGGAGACAGCGCTCACTCAAGAAAGGTTGGTGGAAACCTGGTGTGGGGTTTATCAGAGAAATATGCATGTGGAAAAAAAACAAACCACAAAGGTTTTCAAAGATATCAAATTGTAGGGTTTTTTGTCTATTTTTATATTAAATGTTTCTGTATAGTCAGATGAAGAGTCAGTTTTATAATTTTGTATAGAAAGTTTTATAATTCTTTGCATAGGAGGCACTTTTTGCATTAAATACTATTTCAAACATATTCAGAGAGGAACATTTCTTTTCTTAAAACTCAGTGGTAAATAACTATGACTGAAGATAAATTTTGAATTCCTGAATGAGGTGATGAAAGGCTTTGCAGTTAAATTGTTGAATTGACTGAGTTGTGTGTTCTGTCCCCATTGCTACCATGGTTTTTGTGGTCAATTTTTGCCATAATTAGGACTGTATATGCAGTAAGGAAACCTACTGCTGTAATTGCAAGCAAAATTTGGTCCAGTGTATTTTTAAGAGTAGTGCTACTGTTGTGATAAAGCCTACTGCAAAATTTTTTTCTCCTTTAGGGCCAAATAATTGACTTCCACAAGATGATTCAGGATGCTGTCAGAGTGTCACCAGCTGGAATTCCCTTGAACAGCCTTAATTGTGATCCAGATCCATCAGTAAGTGTTCCTGTTCATATTTCCATCCAATCAATATGAACTCGAGTTTTGCAAAACCAGGAACAAAACAAAATACTGCAACAATGTTGTTTTTGTTCCCAAGTGCTAAAAAGGGACTTCGATTTCTGAGAGGTGTATTTCTGCCTTGAAGGGACAGACATACTTGATAGTGGTCTAATTTGATGACAGTTGTTTTCTCTGATCATGAAAACAGGCAACAAATAAAAATGAGATCTTATGATGAAAAAAAAATAATTGCAGACACCTGCAGAATTTCTAGGGGTGAAATCCTGGTTCCTTTCAGCTCAGTATGTCACTAGCATTCGCTTCAGCTGAGACAACAACAGAATTTTGTTGGTTAGGATAAATTTTCTGTAAACACTCCAGACACAAGCCAGAACTTCTCAGACAGTGCGTCCAGCTTACGTGGTGCTTGTCTGCCTGGCAACTGCTACTCTGGAAGAAACTGTCCGAAAAGAGAATGTGACAAATCAGTGACCTCCACGTACATTTTTCACTCCTCTTAATCTATGCAGGGCATATTTAGGACTGTAGGTGCAATAAGAAAGCTGCTCATTTTAACAGGTTAGATTCTGTCAGAGGAAAAGATGACTTACTGCAAATATGGTTTACTTCAAAATTTTTATTATTACACATATTTCTGCCGTTTTAAAAGTTGATATTACTACAGTGTATCAGTTTTTAAAAAATACTTAATAGTTTGTCTAAAAATCCTTGCAGTCTGACAAGAACTTACATTTTTCTCTTTTAGGAACGATTATTGAAACCTCTTAGTGCTTTTATTGGCATGACTGGTGAGATGAGAGAACTTGCAATGGTTGTAAGCAAAGTAAGAGCAGATCTCTGTGTTGGTTGTAGAGAGATGCTGGTTATCTTTGTCATCTGGGAATGCTGTTTGTTTCTTTTTACTGTCACTGATAGTGCTTATTCTTGAATGTGCAAGTTATTTTTCTCTCCACATAGCTCTGCATTCTTTACATGCAATGATGTTTCTTTCTGATACACAGTGGGAGGAAATAATTAAGACCATTCCTTTCTAATGGGGAACAAATAATTTAATCATGCTGTGGAGACTGTCATGGCTTTCCTCTTTGCTCTTAGTGCTACAAAAAAGTATAATACTTCACTAGAAAGAGAGATTTAAATATATTAGCTAATTCCAACTATTATCTAATGTTTTATCTAGCTGTGATCAGATGGTGGGAGAAACCTTGATGCGACCTTGGGGTGAAGTTTCCATTCAAGGCATAGGGCTGTAGTCAGTGTGGATGGTGTGCCAGTATCACAGCATATCTGAATTCCGAATGTATCTACTAGATAGCATCTACCAAAATTATTATTAAACCCTGATATTCCTGCATGATTTAGAATCAGAGAATCATTTAGGTTGGAAAAGCTGTCTAAGGTCATCAGGTACAACCACTCCCCCAGCACTGCCAAGGCCACCACTGACCCATGTCCCCAAATGCCACATCCACATGGCTTTTAAACCCCAGGGATGAGGATTCCACCACTGCCCTAAGGAGCTTGTGCCAAGGCTTTATAAACCTTTCCATGAAAGAATTGCTCCTGATGTACACCCTGAACCTCCCCTGGCACATTTTGAGGCCGTTCCCTCTCCTCCTGTCCCTGTTCCCTGGGAGCAGAGCCCGACCCCCACCCCGGCTGTCCCCTCCTGTCAGGGAGCTGTGCAGAGCCACAAGGTCCCCCCTGAGCCTCCTTTTCTCCAGGCTGAGCCCCTTTCCCAGCTCCCTCAGCCGCTCCTGGGGCTCCAGCCCCTTCCCCAGCTCCGTTCCCTTCCCTGGACACGCTCCAGCCCCTCAATGTCTCTCTTGTCCTGAGGGGCCCAGAGCTGTCCCCAGCACTGGAGGTGTCCCAGCAGTGCCAGCACAGGGGACGGGCCCTGCCCTGGGGCTGTGTCACACCCTGGCTAGGACAGCCCAGGGGCCACTGGCCAAATACCTGTCCTGTGCCTTGCTTTGTGCCGCCTGCACGATCTGCACTCCCTGTGTATGCTCAGGTGGTTCAGTTGAGAGGTGCTGTAACTGTAGGCTCTGCAAGCTGTGCTCTCATCCCAGCACTGCCAGAGCAGCATCAATAATATACCATATCCCAGGGCAGACTTGAGGATTCTTCCAGGATGGGCATTTTGACCCCTGGAGGAAACCACAGCGTTGTCAGCAGCATTTCATTTCACTCCTGGGTTGAGTGTAGCCTAACAAACAGGCCCTGGGCTGCTGGGGATCCGTGGCTACAGCACACATAAATGCTTAGCATCCACCAGCTTTGGATGAGTCACTCATCCAAAAGGATTCATAGCACCACAGTGTTTGGTAGTGTTGTGACTTTCTGGATAGAAACATCACAAGTGGTATCAGCTTGGGTAAAACTACTTATAATCATCTTTCTAAAAAGCCTGGAAGACTTTTGCTGACTGATTTTTATAGCTGTGTATAACCCAGATTCTTGGTCTGCAAGTTTTACATTTGGCATTTAGTAGAACTTAAGAAATGTCTTAGGAAATGTCCAACCTTAAAGTAAGAGAATTCCCATCCATTTCAATTCCTGCCAGGTCTTTTATTTACGGTAGACCTTTAGAACAATGTTGTTCTTGCTGCTACATTAACAAAAAAAGCAATAAAAAATTGTTTTCCCTTTGTTATGGTATGGTTTTTTGAATTTTGCTCCATTATGGTATGTTCCTAGTTGCAATGGTAATCAACACTGTATAAATCAATAAAAATAAATAGCATGTGATATCTATTTCATAACACAATCTAATTTAATTTGGAAACAGTTATGGAAGTCTCTACTTAATAGCAGAAATCTGATTCATCTTAATTTGCTGTTAATAGAAAGGGAAAGTGTAATCTACTCTATATGAATATTTTTTTCTGATTGTATTAAATCAACTTTTCCCCTTGGATAGAACCACATAATTTTTCTTCAGTCTGTGTGGACTATTTTTGTTGGAAAGCAGAATTTATTCTGAGTATCTGTACTGAGGATATGATATTTTTTGCAGAACAATTAGCCTCTGGAACACAAAGCCACAAAATATTATGAAGGCAAATGGAAAGATTCATAGAAGATTTGGAAAGTTTGATGAATTAAATGAAATTAATTTAGTGAGTGCTTCAGGGCATAGACTAATTACCGTCTGTCTTTTGATAGATGCTTAGGGGAAAAATTTCGTCCTGTTGCAGAGTTCCTCACAGCTTTTCTTGCAGCAGATAAAATCTTGCATAGCGTGGAGTAAATAGCAATTTTTCACTGTTATTTACAACACGAGTAATAACATAAGTAATAGGTAATAACATTATAATAGGTAATAAATAAGTAATGGGTGCAGCCATAAAGTTACTGAGCATCAATTTGAAAAAAACCAAAGTATTTTCACATTGCACATGAGTGAGCTGTGGAACTTGTGACTACAGAATAAACATGTTTTAAAAAGAAGGAAGAAAAATTCACTGAACAATGAATGTCAAAAGGTGTTGCAACTTGAAGACTGAGATGTAATTTGAATTACTGAAGTCCATTGATGGGTGTAAACTTTAACCAACGTGTCACTATTACTGCTTTTACTTCCTATTTTAAACATCCAATACTTGCCAGCAATAGAGACAAAATATTAGGGTTGGTGAACCTCTGTATCATGATAGCTCTTGATATGTTGGTTGGAAAACAGATCTGAGGAAGATGTGCTCAGCATACACATTTGGCAAGAATACATTAGGGAAACTGGGGCCTGGAGGGGAAGTGATTGCTGTGTATGCTTCCCTCCTGGGAGGTCCCTGGTACCTAGGGTTAAATAATACAGCCTGTATCACTTAACAGCAGTATTACTTTATCACGGAGTCGATCCTTTTACTTTGCCAGAGGTCATTATCCCAGTGCAGAAGGAGTTTTGATAACAAGATGTGATGTGTGTTGCAGGACATTTATCTCCATAAGCCGAACGTGAAGTGGGATGATATTATAGGACTGGATGCAGCTAAAAGGCTGGTCAAGGAAGCAGTTGTTTACCCCATAAAGGTAAGGTGTTACATAGTTTTTAGAAAACCAGCGTTGGGCTCATTAGCTCGTTTCCTTGCAATTACAGTGGTGTTTTAGAGTTTTCACTATTTCTATGCTTTTGTAGGCCATTCATGTTAGAACTGTTGGTGTTCCTGTTTCATGCCAGAACTATTCCTGTTCCATCTGAAATGCATTCTTCTATAGGAAAATTACCTGTCGATATTAAAATTGTAAGAGTTAGGTCCAATTCTTTGGCACCTTTGGTATTGTAAGAAGTGCTGGATTTGGCCTGTATTAATTCTGTGAAAAATTACTTACAGAAGAGAATATCACAACAATTGCATTTGAAAAAAGAAAGATACTGAAAACAGATATCAAATGATAAACACAGTGTTTTTCTTGGTACTCAGATCATACACGTCACATTGTTTTGGTGAGGTTTTATGCCTCTCTTCAAAATGCTTCTTGAATGTGCTAGGAGCAGTGAAGGTGGGGACTACAACTCCTTGCAGTTTGTTTTAGATGATACATTTTTAATCTCTGAGTTACTTTTCTGTTTCTACAGTATCCAGAGCTGTTTACTGGCATTCTGTCCCCTTGGAAAGGTTTATTGCTGTATGGACCACCAGGTACGGAGAGCTTTTTACTACATCTTTGTGTTTGTCACTGCTTCTTGTTTTGTCCTGTGGATAAATCATCTATGTTAATTAGATCAGATTGCTAAAAAAGAACATGTTCTGTACGTAAATTAAAAGGAGAGAATGTTGGATGGTTATGTCCATCTCTAACACTCAAACCTGGCCTTTCTTATGAGCCTTGGCTATTTTTATACTCAAATCTTCATGAGTACTTACACTAACAATTCAGGGGAGTGAAAACTCAGATCTCTGTTTTTACTCAGTTTGGACCATTTTAATCAAGTTTGGCATGATCCTATGATATGTCAATAAATCTGCCATGGGCTTACCTCTGTAGTGAAAAATGTTCTTCCTTTTTCTGCTTTTAGGAGTTGTTTTGAGAATGAGGTGGAAGCTTTGCCTTCTGCCAACTGGGTGTTTTCCTTGTCAATGCAGCTGCCCTGCTCCCTCTGCCCCACTTTGACACAGGGATGTGGCTGGAAGGGGACAGAGGGCACAAGAACCACCTGAGTCGGCTTGCAAAGCCTGTATCTGCAATGATCTCCATTTGTTCCTGTGAATGTTTAGATGTTCCTGCCACAGAAGGCATCTGAACATTTCAGCATGCACTACTTCAGGACTTGGAGAATGCATTTGCAGTTCTGTATTACCTGAGTTTCTCCAGACAATCCTGAAAGGGCCGCAAAATATTCTAAGGGCTGGAGCCAGGCTGGGGGAGCTGGGGGTGTTCACCTGCACAAGAGAAGGCACCAGGGATACCTCAGAGCCCCTGCCAGGGCCTAAAGGGGCTCCAGGAGAGCTGCAGAGGGACTGGGGACAAGGCACGGAGGGACAGGACACAGGGAATGGCTTCCCAGTGCCAGAGGGCAGGGTTAGATGGGATATTGGGAAGGAATTCCTGGCTGGGAGGGTGGGGAGGTCCTGGCACAGGGTGCCCAGAGAAGTTGTGGCTGCCTCTGGATCCCTGGAAGTGTCCAAGACCAGGCTGGATGGGGCTTGGAGCAACCTGGGCTAGTGGAAGTTGTCCCTGGTCATTGCAGGGTGTTGGACTCAATGGTATTTAAAGGTCCCTTTCAACCCAAACCATTCGATGAGTTTTTTACTGTTTTTACCTGACTGGTAGTAGAATGAGGGGAATTTTATTCAAACATTTGCATTGTATTCCTTTGGAGAGTGAATTTCTCAAACATTGTTCTTTGTAGGTACTGGAAAAACTTTGCTTGCTAAGGCTGTTGCCACAGAATGCAATACAACCTTTTTCAACATATCAGCATCCACCATAGTCAGCAAATGGAGGGGTGATTCAGAAAAACTTGTCCGGGTAAGAATTATTCTCTTGTTCATTATCCTTTAACAAGCATCATGTTCCCCCTTGAAGAACCAGGGTTCAGCACACCACTGGAAACAAGTGTTCCTCTGATACTCATAATCTTTCCTGATTTAGACAAAACATGACTTTGTTTATGCCTAGTTGTGAAAGCAGGAGTAACATCACTTCTGCAGAAGTCTCGTAATGGATTCTTGCTGTGGGGCTTCAGTTCTGTAATGTGAGATGGAGCAGATGTTCTGAAGGCAGCAAAGATCTTTGACTGCCTAATTAGGAGTCAGACAATCAGAGTTCCAAACTAGTGTGTTCTTAGTGACCTCTTCAGAGCACTTCACATCCGTTTTGCAGGGGTTGGCTCCTAGGCTCCCTACAAAATATAATTTAGATTCCCAAATTCCTTATTGTTCTTCATGGCAAAAAACGGGCGAAGAACTCCCTTGTCACCAAGATGTTCCAGTTGAATCCAGATGTAATGTTGTTTCAAGGAAGGTATTTTGATGGCAAATGGGTAAATGCATTTTTGTGTATAAACTAGCGAGAAGTGTACATGGCTCAGCTGTGGTACAGAGAAATTCAGGGGTTCAGGTGTAGCATCCTTGCCCATGTGACTCTCTCCATAACATCCACCAGCTCAATGGAAATTCACAAGCCCTTAGCCTTCCTTGCCCTCATTTCTTGGGCTGCACTTTGGGTAAATGCAGAGCTCTTGGAGACAAATAACCAGAGCAAACTGCTCTCTGCAAGTGCCATTCCAGGCATTGCTACTCTCTCTTGAAATGTAGGCAATGGCTGCAGCGCACTTACTCATCCTGCCCTCTTTGTCCTTTAAAATGGCATATTTTTCTTCTGACATTCCCTTTCTCTATTACTGATCCTCTTGACATCTGTCTCAGTAGCTTCCTGGAATTTTCTTTTTTGGGAGGAGTATGTGGGGACAGTCTGGTTTCTGCCACTGTCATCTAAAAGGCTTTTGTGAGCATGCTGCAGCATATGCATTGATACTGATTTTGTGGCATTTTACCCTTAATTAAACTTATGGCAGAATCAAAAAACGAAATAAGACTGTGGATCAGGAGAGCTCTAAGAAAAGTATTGTGTGAATTTATATCCTAAAATCAGATGAGGCTGGCAAAGGAGTTTTCTGAAGTTGGGGGAAGTGTATGTGGGGTTAATGGTCATTAGGAGGCATATCCACTCATCCTGTTTTCCTCAGTTCTACGCTGTATTTCTGTGATTTTATGTATTTTATATATTATATATTACATTTCTAGTAAAATTGTATACTGGTCATGGTCTACTTGTTACTCTGGGCAAATAATTTAAACCCTGTGTTTCATGCTCAAAGTGATGAAAATAATATGTATATTTTGAAATTTGATTCTTTTTAAGTGTTCAGATTTAAATTGCTGGACTAATATATATTGTTAGTGATACTTATCTAAAAACTCAAAAACCACTTTACTCAAGAAGAACTGACAGTGTTTTCTTACTCCTAACACAGGCCTCTCCATGTTTACGGAAAATCAGATGAAACTTTGTTCTCCAAAGAGCAGATCCACATTTTTTGTTTCAGCTTAATAGTCCACTTTTTTAATCGTGGTTGTTCAAGCAATTTATGTTTGTTTTGATCAGGAAAAAAAATGAGTGCTCGATTCATATCAGAAGAATCAGTGCATTTTCTTTCATTATTCTTCAGCTGACCTGCAATTTTTTTTCTTCAAATTCTTATTTAAAAAAGAAGTACAAATGGAGCAACAACAAAAGGCACATGTTTAATCTCAATAATAATTTAGGAGTTCCCAGAATCCTCTGATGGATCATTTTCTTCTATCCTGTTATTCTCAGGGTACTCTGATAGGATTTAGACAGAAAGATTTACACATAAAGACAGGATTACAAGGCTGCGTTCTTTATATCTCCTTTACAAACCTCTCAGAATTTGAGAGGATTGGGGGACCCTCAGCCTACCCAGAGCTTTTTCCCAGCAGATATCCCTTGGGATGCGGGTGCTGTTAATTTCTTCCAAGCCGGTTCACTTTTGTGCGTTCCTTGTGTTAGTTTCTCTTTCACATTTACTCTTCTCTCCAAACAGGTGTTGTTTGAGCTCGCCCGGTACCACGCTCCTTCCACAATTTTCTTGGATGAGCTGGAGTCAGTGATGAGTCAAAGAGGCACTGCTCCTGGGTAACTGGTGGGGACCACTTTGGGGATTAAAAGAGAGGTGTAGTGGTTGTGTCAGTCACAGCAGAGGAGCAAGACAGGTTGTGCGAGGATTAGCAAGGGGCCACAGGGGCAGCAAGGAGGAGGGGGATGCAGGGGTTTATAACCAGTTGTGCTGTACTTTAAAGGGATTTGAGATGGAAATAAAGGGCAGTGGTGAGGGAAACAGCAGGTGAATTGTTAGAGTTAAGTAAAAAGCAGCTTATTTTGTGACACTTTGAACATTGGCGTAGCAGAATAATAGGGAGTGTACACAGTAGAATGGCATTTTCATTAGTGACAGATTTTGGTGGCATTGTCAGGACTTCCTGTTGCAGGAGTGGGAGGATGTTGTTACTTGCATCCAAGATGTAGACAGTTTATAGTTAAAAACACATTGAAAAGGTTAGGGATGGGAAAGAAGCAGGAGAAAAATAAAAATACTGTTACAACCATTAGGAACCCATTACGGTGGATTTTATGTACAGTGAATTACATGATCACTTTATTTATATTACATTGTATGTTTATATTATATGCTTACTCTTTGTAAATAGAATATGCCCTATTGTAAAGATACTACTCGTAGTCATTCTCACTTAATAGATGCAAATTATGAGCCAAATTTGTCCTTCATATATACGTTTAAAAGCTCTCGTTAACATCAGTGGGTTATATATTCTAATAAGGACTTTTATCCTAGATGTTGTACTTGCTTTTACATGTGCTTATTAAATAGTGACTTGGCATTGATGTTTGAATGCTTTTGCAGAAATAAGTCATTAAACTTGAACTTCAGCCCTTACCATCTAAGGTCCTGATGTTTTCCCTGGGCTTGATTCAGGAGTTTGCAAGAGCTTCACATCTGGGACCAAGAGTTCCAGCTGGTTTTCTGCAAAACAGATTACCTGTATCGGGGCCAGAATTCTTAGCACTTTGCTTAAGTTCTCCTTTTTTGAAGAAGGATCCTTTCTGTGTGGTCTCTGCCCCACTTCTAAATTCACATCATACTCATATATTGAGTATTTTTCTGTTTTCTTTTGATGGAACATTTTGCAAAATGTTGAATTCAGTAGTAGGTTTATCTTCTTGTGGCCACTTCACATTCACTCACAGAAAAATGCTACCCTGAAGAGGTAGGTGTACCAGCTATTTAATGGCAGCTATCACATTATAATAATTCCGTGCTGTAGATCAGTCAATCAGTCAATTGGAGCCTTAGCTATTTTGCAGTAAATGTTGGTCTTGCATGGACATTAACATGAGGGAAAAAAAAAATTCTTTGGGTTCAGTAAAAGTGAATTCTCCTCACTTTAATGCACTGAAAAGAGTTCCATTTAAGTAATCATTAGAAAGCTTGATTTTAATGCTTAGAGGTTAGCTAATGGAGCTTAATCATGCTTTGAACTGGGGCAAAACTGTGACAAGGGCTCAGTTGCTGTGAATGACACTGTATAAATAAAGATGATTACTTTAATGCACTGAGCAAATAATATTTCTCTGAATCTTGGTAGTGGTGAACATGAAGGAAGTCGGCGGATGAAAACAGAATTACTGGTGCAGATGGATGGCTTGGCCCGATCTGATGATCTTGTATTTGTTTTAGCAGCTTCCAATCTGCCATGGTAAGAGATCCACAGAGTACATTTTGAATACATTTTCACGAGCTTCTAAGCACAGATAAAGATTTTATTTAGACTTCTGCAGAAAAAGCCTTGATATTTGGTTAAAGCATTTAAAGATTAATTTGGAGCTTTTAACTTTTAAACTCTTCAATTCTTGCTATTTGTGTCACATGAGAATAATCCATAATAAAATCAACATATGCTGATCGTACCAGCTGCTGATATTTAAAATGGAGTATTTGTCTTTATAGGCAAGTTATTTACTATGTTTAAGCTAAGAAGGGTTTTCAGCCTGGAACTGTAAGGTGCTTAAAACATCTGGTGCTTAGAAGCATACTCCATAAATAGGAATGTTGGATTGTATTGGTATCAAATGTGACTTTGAAAAGTTGAGGGACAAAATTCTTCAGTTTCTTTAACACAATTTAGTGTAGAAGAAAAAACAATTTAAGGTTGGAAGTGAGGAATTTCATCATGTTGGTTCTCAACATCATGTTGGCAGGACGTGTATTGGGAACAAGACCAGCAGGAGAGGATGAGGAAGGGAGGCAGCATTTGTAGTGTAACAACTGTGGATGCTCCGGAGAGGAGATGCTGATCCTCACAGCACTGAGATCTTTCTGCATACCCCTGTACCTAAAGGCACATGGACCTAAGCAAGTCTGTTCCCCTGTCACATGTGGAAGAAGAGCACAGGCTTGGAGTCAGAACAGGAGTCCTGTTTCCAGGGAATTTCAAGCCATGGTCTGGGAATCGTTTGTTGGAGCCCAATGGGAGGTGTTCCCAGGAATGACCTTGTGTGAGCAGGAGTTCAGCAGCATTTCAAGTGGCAAAACTTGAAATTTGACTTAAAGGTGCTTTGTTTAATGAGGTGACACTTGCCCAGCTCTCCAGTGTGACAGACACAGAGTAGGGCACCTAAAACCAGATGAGATGTGGCTCTGCATCCACAAAGCCACAGGCTTCATTTATGCATTGTTTTTCAAGATTAGTGATTTTTGGCTGAATCTTACAAAGTTGCCATGGGGACAAATGTTGGAAAAGCCTCTCTTTGTGGCTGGAGGGTTCTGGGTTGTGATCAGCAGCCTGTTGGGAGTGCCTGAGTCTGAGTGACACTGGGTGTGTATCCACAGCTGCTTCCTTTAAGTACTTATAAAAAAGTCTTAAGTCCTAGAGCATATATTATTTTGAACATACAAATGCACATTTTGGTTGTGCATATCACCAAATGTTCTCTCATAAAGTCTGTGGTAATGTTTTATTCCTCTTGTCAGCTGATCCCCTTTTTGGGAGGCCTGGCTGAAATGGTCCAGGGAACAGGCAGATAGAATTAAACAACAGAAGTGGAGTTTTTGCCTGAGAATTGAGGCTCAAAGGTAATATTTTCAATCAGTCCCATGTGGCAGGGAAGCCTAGCTTGTCTTGTCCAGGGTTTTCAGGCTCTTTAACTGAGAGAATGGCCATATGAATACCTAAAATTTGCGTAGAAGTTACCTGTACCAAGTTAGCTGTACCAGGTCCCTACCCTGGCCCAAAAGTGTGAGTACAGAGCCACCATGGGCTTTATTTTATAGCCATAATAGCAAAGTCTGTGTGTTGGTTTGGGCGATTTATGTCATGGACAAACTCATTAATTTAAATCCGTGCAAAATCCACCCCATTTTGTCTAAGTATCTATACAAAAGTAACTGAGCTGAATTCGATTTAATTATGTTCCAGTTGTATAAGAAAATGCTGAAAAAAATAACTGCTCTCAGTGTGGACAGTTAAGTTTGAAAGAGAATTAATACAGTATTAATACATTTGTCTCTTTGTTAGTAATACACTATGAATGTTTATGTTATTGTAGCATTATTGTCCTTTTAGAAGCAGCTCTGAGCAGTGCATTTCTGTGGTCTCTTAAGTTATCCTGTGAGATAATTATCCATGCAGAGAGGTTTCTGGATGTGTTACCCTGTGTCTGCCTTACACAATCAATAAGCTTTCTGGGAAGCTGTGTAAAATACACAGAATTCAGTTTTGAGTATTTTACGTATTTGATTTTTGATCATTTTGTGATACTGAAGTTCTGATTTCTGCAAAATTGCTTCCTTGAAACATCTAAAATGACAGCCTTTTGTTAAGGTTGAGACAAAACGACAAGGTTTCTGTTTTTGGGGACCTGCCCTGAAAGAAAGCTGTCAGTCTGTGTTGGGACAAGAGTGGCAGCTGAGGTGTTCACTTTTGAAAGTTTTATACCTCAGACTTTAGAACTTCCTTTTGGACTTTCTCTCTTGTCTGGTGGAAATGTGCCTACCACAGAGAAAAAGCTTTAAGAAGTGGCTGGGCAAACACTTAGAAAGGTGTTTGAGGGAGATGGAAAGCCTGGTGAAAGCCTGAGATTTCATGTCAGTGGGGTTCTCCAGCCTCGAGGAATTTGGGATTATCTGCCTTCAGAGAGGTCAGCAGGTTTTGAACGTCTTTTAGGATCCAAACTATATATTTAAAGATTATTTTTATGATTATTAGGTGACATTTAGCCCCACTGTCAGACCCAGACTTCATCTCCACAGGAATATTTCATAACAAAATTTCAAAATACCTTCTGCTACCTAAATTGTGGCTTCACAGCACAGCTCTTGCAAACATTTGTTGTTAAGCTGGATTTCAAGAGATTTGTTTAACATGGATATTTATTGATCAGGGAAAAAAATTAGTACCAAGCTGCTTTTAGAAGAATGAAAAGAAGCCTAAACAAAGCTCTTTACACTGTCCTAAGCTGTGCTGCAGCTATTGATCTTCCTCTTCAGCCTGTGCTTGCTGCCCAGCCCTGCTTTCTGCTGCTCGTCTGCAAGGCGTTTCTACTGACAAATTACTTGTTGAAATGATTGAATGTAATTAAATAAAATAAAGGCCTCATTAGTGAAGGAATAAAGAGATCCTTAATCACGTAGTGAATGTTTCCTAATGTACCAGCACATTTAATTCAGCTTTCATTGCAGTACTGCTTTCTTCTTATCCTTACCCTCAGTGTGGGTGAGGTTGTGGTGTAGGCTGATAGATTTTTACCTTCCAACCCAAACCATTCTGTGAATCTGTTATGCCTCCTAATGTTAATTGCAAAAAGTCATCCATCTTATGGATTTGTAGAGCTTTGTTTACCTTTTCATGAGCATCTCTCAGTACTTCCATTGGCTGTTGTTTCAGAGAATATTTAGATTGGCTCAGTGCTTTGTATTCTGCTCTGGTTAATGTCACTTAACCTTGCACTTGATCACTGACAAAACAATACAGCAACAACCTAAACACTTGAGATAACAAAAACATTGTTTCTTTATTTCCCTCTTCAGCCAACAGGTCACTGTAACCTTCTAGATAAACAGAATCACAGAATCACGGAATCACAGAATGGTTTGGGTTGGCAGCGACTTTAGGGCACATCTAGTTCCACTCTCCTGCCACGGGCAGGGACACCTTTCACTTGACCAGGTTGGTCAAGCATCCTGTTCTTGAACACTTCAGGTGTGGGGCAGCCACAGAGCAACTGTGGCAGAGCTTCTCTGGGCAGAGCACAGAGGCTTCTTTTGGTGACTTATTTACAGAACATGGCTAAGGGGGCTCATGAAACTGTGATCCTGGGGGACCTGAAGCAGAAAGAGTGATTGAAAATGTCATCATTTGGAGAATTTTCAGGCTATTTGCAGAGACTGGCTGTGGTTGTCCTTCACCTGCAAAGGCTTTTTAAAGTACCTGTGTGGGCACCTCTAAAACCCTGAGAACTTTTGCCCTCTTTACACAGATGATGTTAATGTGGGTATTAATGTGGGTAAATAACAGCAAAGTGTTGTCAGCCAGAGTAGTTATTTCCAGCCAAGTAAGGCAATTTTAAGAGGTTGAGATGAAAAAAAATTTGGAAGGTGAAAGGAAACTAACATGGTTCTTTGCTCTGGGTGGGACCGTCTGCGAGAGGCATTGCACTGAATATTGGACAGCGCCTGAAACAGCCTAAAAATACCAATAATAATATAATTGTAGCGACAGCTGTTGATTAACAAATCCTGGTATTTACTTCTAAGGCCGTGATTAGACGCACGAGGTGGGTCTGAGTGAATTCCTGTTGTCCTCTGGCTTCCTGGTTTTCTAGTTTTTGTGTTCATGGCTTGGATCAGCGCGTGTGGAACAAGGTCTCCCAAACCAAGACACTGTTTCTGAGGAGAGGGACACTTCTGTTCCTGCAGAGCTGACAGCCAGGCATGCTAAGGTCTGGCAGGCATCCGTATGGGGATTTGGGAGCCCATTTTTGGGTTTCTTTATCATGTGCTATGCCATAGAAAGCATTTGGTATTAAAAAAAATAAGGGCAAGTCACCAAAGGTGACAGAAATCAGCTCTGGTGTTGTGCTACAAATCTTGAGTTGGCTTTGAACTCCGTGCTAACTAAAGGGAGTTTCATACAAGAAACTCCAGTCGTTGCTTTAATGTTGACTTTGCTGGGAAAAATATTTCACTCGGGGAATTGGGAAGGATAGGGGCAGGTTTATTTAAGTGTATCTGCAGTCCCAGGTTGCAGATACAACCCTCGAGCAGCTGGTTCCTTGTGCTCAGCCAGCACGGTAGAAACGATGCTTATCATGCTTAGGGCTTCTGTTCTTCTGCCTGCACAAGAAACTCTGAAGTGGGTTTCCCCTAGATAAGATTTTCTTGCCAGTTATGAGGACTAAATAATATTTTAAACTGGAATAAAGAGTCTGTGTCTGAATGGGGCCAGTAGAGAAAGATTGGTACAGGACCTTTTTCTTATCTTTTTTTTAGACAAAACATCATAACCAGTGTTGACATTGACAGAGTCAGGGTTTTTGGCTCACAGACACGTTTATCCAGCCCGTTCACCCTGCACGTGATCCTTTTCATAAGGATAATGTCCTTCGTGGCTGTATTATTTATAATTTGTGTTGCACGAGCAGTCTCAGTTTGGCGTCCTGTTCTGCCATAACATGGCCTCACATCCAAGACCTTCAGTCTGGATTTTATACCTACTGAGCATCCCTTATTAAGTAGCAATTAATTAGTCCTGGGAGTACCTCAGACAGGCAATTTGTAGAGACTCCTTAATAGCAGAGGGGGAAAGGGAGAGGTTGTTGCTGATGAGAAATGCTGCAGAAGAGTACCAGGGCGAGGGGTGGAAACTGCAACTTCTGATTGTTATTGTTAGCATCGGTGTCACAAGTAGCCTATCACTGAACAGGAATACACTGGATAATTAACCTTTTGGGTTTTTTTGGGCACAGCTGCAGACGAGGGTCTTGCTGTCGAAGCCACGTCTCCACATGGAGACGCGCTGAGACGCTCCCTCTCCTCCTCTGCTTGCAGGGAGCTGGACTCTGCCATGCTGCGGCGGCTGGAGAAGAGGATTCTGGTGGACCTGCCGAGTGAAGAGGCACGGCGGGTGATGATCCAGCACTGGCTGCCCCCTCTGAGCAACAGCGGCGGGGTGAAGCTGAGGACGGATCTGGACTACAGCCTGCTGAGCCAGGTGGGCAGTGCTGCAGCTGCTCCTGGGCCACGGCGGTGACCGAGGGCTGGGACAGCACCTCGGGGTGCAGCCGCTGCCACACGCAGAGCTGGGCAAGCACCTCAGCGCACCTGAGGCTCCAGCCAGGGGGCCTCTGGTGGGACATGAGGCTGAGCAGGGCACACGAACGTGGAAATCGCTGGCTTCATGCCGCTCTGCCTGCAAAATGGTGCGTCTTGGGCCTGCAAAATGGTGTGTCCTGGTCCTCTCTGCTGGGCCAGCTTTTCAGCCTTAAATACAGGGAGACTTCCAGCAACAGCAGATTTTATCACTGTTCTCACCAAGCTGGGAGCGCTTCGAATTCATCAGGGTAATGAACAGTTAATTGTGTAGGGAAGGCTTCTCACAGCTCCACTGCTGCGGCAGAAAAGAGCATTTGACAGTGAAGAGATTCACTAGATACCCAGGCTTCCTTCATTTAGCCCTTTGTCACATCCTGGATTCTTTGGAAACAGAATCCTAGAATGGTTTGGGACTTCAAAGATCATCTTGCTCCAACCTCCAGCCATAGGCAGGGACACCTTCTAAATGAAGGTTGCTCAAGGCCTCAGCCCCTAAGTATTTTAGTTTACCCAGCTGAGATTTTTCACATCTGTTTACAGAGACAATCTGTTTACAGAACTCAGTTCTGGGTTCATAAGTCTTAATAAGGAAATAGGGTTATTTTATTAACAGGAAAGCTGAGGATGGACTGAAAAAGGTGGGTTTTATTGACCTGCAGAAAACTGACATTTATAAATAAAATGCCCAGTATTTTCCTTGGTTCTACAAGGCATTGTAGGCATTCAAAAGAATAACGAGCTACATAATTTTGAGGGGAGGGTACACAAAGAGATAGATTTGTGTGTGTGTCTGTGTGTATATAAACATGTATTTCAGACAGCAATAGACCTCACAAATATATATATATATATATATAAATATACAATATACCTGTAAATTCCATTTCTGTCTGATTTGTGTGTTGTAATGTGTCATTCTGATCCCATCACAGGAAACAAATGGATACTCTGGCTCAGACATAAAACTTGTGTGCAAGGAGGCAGCCATGAGACCAGTGAGGAAAATTTTCGATGCTCTTGAAAATCATCAGCCAGGTAACTCAGCTCTGAGCAGAGAATCCGGCCTGGGAAATGCTGATCTCCTGCTGTAACTCTGGGAATGAACATTTTAACTCCAGCAGGTGGAGCTCTGATATCTGCCTGGAAAAGTTTTAAATTCTACAGTTCCAAACCCTCTAAATTTCTAGAAATCGGGGCTTCTTTTAAAGCTGTCATTATCCGTGCTCTCAGCATAAATACAATTTTTAATTTCTCTCACTATATTTATTCTGTTGTTTTCCTATATTAAGTGTTGGATTAGTCAGGGACATAAAAGAGTGCCTTTTGGTAATAGTAACAGGATTTATTCAATTCTCTTCTCTTTAGGTAACAGTAACTTGCCCATGATCCAGCTGGACACAATCTCAACAGCCGATTTCCTGGATGTGATCATCCACACCAAGCCGTCAGCAAAGAATCTAAGCCACAAGTACACGGCTTGGCAGAGAGAATTTGAGTCAGTCTGACAGAAAAAAAAACGAACCCCAAAATCGAGAATCTCCAAGCCATTTGCCATCCACAGTGGCCACCAAAGGATCAAACGGTGATGGGGAAGGAAGTGCTGTTGTTTCAAGGAACAAAATGCAGTGACAAGTGTCAGAGGGAAATCTTTACTTTCAAAATACAAGAGTGTGTGAAGGGGTGGTGGTTATTCTTTATTAATGACCATTCAAAAAAGTTCTTCCTGGAATTAATGCGATACCAGCTCCTATGCAACAAAGCCTCCAGCCTTAATTTTATGTATAAAGACTTAAAAGATTGATTGATTCTCAGTCTTCGTTCATGACAGATTTTGGGTAGAATTGGAGCCAAGTTTAAAAGCAGACAGACAGTTAGTGTAATTCTCCATTTCTGACTCTCAGTAGAGCATCACGGTCAGCGTAGCTTTCCCAGCAGAGACCTGCACTCTTCTTAATGAAACACAAAATAGGAGTCTTCAGTGAAATTCAGGACCTTAGCAGGGCATGTAAATTTGGCTAGTTTGTCACTATTTTCAGCTGAGTTCAAAGCCTTGAAGTGTGTTACTTTCCTGTTGGTTTGGGGTATTTCCAAGGTGAAAAAGGCAAAGAATTAGAGAAAATCTGCAGAAAACCAGCAAATTCAGGATAATTAACTAGAAACTATATTGGTGGTTACCCACTGGTTTGCAGCCAGCCATAAAACAGAATCCCAGAATGGGTCAGGTTGGAAGGAACCACAGGGGTTCACATCTGGTCCCACGTTGTTGCTCCAGCAGTGCCATCCCAGAGCACAGGGCACAGGATTGTGTCCAGAAGGTTCTGGAATATCCTCAGTGAGGAGATTCCATCCCTCTCTGGTCTCTGTTCAGGGCTCAGGCAGTGCCCAGGGCAGAAGTTGTGCCTCCTGTGCAGGGGGAATTGCTGGGCTCCGTCCCTGCCCGTTCCTCTGGTGCCATTGCTGGGCCCTGGAGCAGAGCCTGGGCCCTGCTCTGAGCCCTCCCTGCACACAGGGACAGCCAGGCCTGAGGGCCCCTCTCACGCCCCTGAACAGCCCCAGCTCCCTCAGCCTGTCCTCCTAAGAGAGATGCTCCAGGCCCTTCCTCAGGTGTGTCACCCTCCCCTGCCCCAGTGGATGCTGCAGGGAGCTGTGCAGTGCTGAACGCACACAGTCCCTGCCCCCACTGGACTGTCCTGCTCACACACCTGGCCAGGTGAGCAGCCAGCACTGCCACGTGTCCTGCACTCTCCTCATCAGAAATTCCAACATGTCATTTTTTCAGGCTCCAGGTCCTACCACTGCCCTCTCTCACCCTCCTTGCTCAGCAGGACACTTGCCCTCTTTGCAGTTCTCCCTAGGTTTCCTTTGGGCTGGTGTGTGTCTGCATTGCAAGCACCAGGGCTGTGCATGCCTTCCAGCACATTCCAGGACCCCTGAGGCACCAACAGTGCCTTTTAGTTCCTGCATCAGTCACACATTATTGGAAGTCTCCAAAGGAAATGTCTTCACAGGATTTTGCTGATACATCTCCCACCTGGTGCACCAGACTCTGAGCCCAGGCCACTGACCTCTCTTGCTTCCTTCCAAGCAGAAACCAACAGGTTCAGAATTGCTGGCACAAAACTCAGAGGTGTGAATTTATGCAAAACTGAAGCTGGCAGTACAAGGGCCCACAGACACTATCTAAAGATGGCTTCTGTTCCTCAGAGGTCTCTTCTCCCGGGCAGAAAGTGACATGATGAGAGGAAACAACCTCAAGTTGCACCAGGGGAGGTTCAGGTTGGATATTTGGAATTATTTCTTCTTGGAAAAGACTGTCCAGCCCTGGCACAGCTGCCCAGGGCAGTGGCAGAGTTCCCATCCCTGAAGGGGTTTAAAAGCCGTGTGGATGTGGCACTTGGGGACGTGGGTCAGTGGTGGCCTGGGCAGTGCTGGGGGAATGGCTGGACTCCATGATCTTAGACAAGTCTTCCAGCCTAAATGATTCTCTGATTTATTCTTGTGTTTCTACTGCAAAATCTCCTCCATCCACCTGTTCTGTTGCTGACAGAGACTAAATCTGAACTTAGTAACCACCCACCAAGCGAGGCTGCAGACAGACACTGTCACATGTAAGGAATTCATTCATCACCATGGTTTTGTTTAACAAGAACGAGCATGGCTCATTAACACAAAACTGTATTTTCAATAAGGTTAATACTCCAGTAATGCATAATTACAATCTAATAATTTAACACACAGGAGCACTGTAAAACAACTGTAAAGGACTTTGATTATTACAGTTTGCAAATGGACCAGAAAAGCCATTTACCATCATTACGAAGTTGGTTCATATTGGGGGATGTCGTGCATAGGAAAAGCATTGCACGCTACAGAATTAAATTTCATTTTACGGCTCTGCTAACCAACTGTAAAAACTGGAATCTGTCCCCATGGCTTGTGAAGGATTTTTTCCATAACATTAAAAAGAAACAAAAAAATCCCCAACAACAGTGAAATTTTCCAACTGTAGCATTAATAGGACCCTGCTGAAGCCTAATTTTAAAAAGTCACAGTCTCTAAGGCATTTAATACCAGAGTTTTGTTTCTGTATCATTCTTTTTAATAACAGCATCTAATTAAAACATCTGTAAAATGCTGACAGTTTTTAATTTTATGTAAAACTTGAAAAGCAAATAACAGGATCTGCTCTAATGAAAGACAGCCACAGTAGTTATTATTAAGCAATGGTGATATTTTCATTTAAGTGTCACTTCCAAATGTGCATAATCTCTGCCTTAAAGTCAGAGCAGAGACGTCAGTGAAATCACTACAGGCCCACTGAGGCTCTGTTGGTGTTTGAGCCTTATTTACTTGAGTGTTTTCAGTGCATGTTCTCAGTTTAACTTATTCTGCAGAAGGTGACACTTTCCAGATGGGGCTTTTCATCAGGTACTCTTTGAAAAGTGAAAGTAAGAAAAACACTGCCACACTCTGTGTGCGTGTGACTGTTGGTGGGCCCACACGGATCCTCTGCCCCTCACAGCCCAGGCAGGTTTCTGATGGATGCCATGCATGCACTGATCTTGGGACCTTAATTTTTGAAGCAAGAATGAAGGAAATGGTGTGCAATATGTTTCTTCAAGCTAGCTGTTCCCTTTCTCACAGCATCTGCTTCAGGATGTGTTCCACTGCCTCTGGGAAATTTTCACAGGTTAAGTAGGGAGCTGGGTTGATTTTGTCTTCATCTGCTGGACGATATTTACCTGTAACAGATTAACACAAAGATCCCTTTACCAAACTCCTCTGAGTACCCTTTTTTCCCCTCCCTGAAAATTACAGCCTTGCCATAGCAGTACCAACCACGAAAATGCTCATCTGGGGTTCTCCTGCAACAAACATCCCACAGTGCTTCCCCAAACAAACGCTGAGTCCTACTGGAGATTCCTACAGGGGCAGCTCTGGATCAATACCTAGTGTTAATTGCACTAGCTCACTCTGCTGTACTGGCAAATGTCCACGTTGTAGGTTCTTAAAATAATAATAATGTTATTTTCACTTTTGTAGAATCACAGAATCCCAGAATGGTTTGGGTTGCAAGAGACCTTAAAGCTCATCCAGTTCCACCCCCTGCCATGGGCAGGGACACCTTCCACTGTCCCAGGTTGCTCCAAGCCCCATCCAACCTGGTCTTGGGCACTGCCAGGGATGAGGCAGCCACAGCTTCTCTGGGCAACCTGTGCCAGGGCCTCACCACCCTCACAGGGAACAATTTCTTCCTAAAATCTCTAACCTAAATTTCCCTTCTTTCATTTTGAACCCAATACTCCCTGTTCTATCAGTACAGTTCCTGACAAAGAGTGCCCCTCTGACAAGTCTCCTGAGGAAGAGCAGGATTACTTCCCTTCACTTTCAACATACCACACTGTGTGGCATGAGCAGCTGCCACCTCAAAGAGACCTTATCCAGTCCACGGGACTATCAGCAACACTACCAATACCTGCCAATCCCTCCAGGTTCCACTTTTATGCAAAGCAAAATTACATTTATAACAACCAGTGTAATTACTGAGGAATGTCACCAGAGCTCCTGCACAATCAGAGGTTGGTTACATTGCTGTGACTGATTTTGGCAATCTAAGGTGTGACAGTAACAGTTCTCTCTGTTCTGTGATAACTGCTCTGGATTTTTGAGTCAGAGCAAAAATTCACACCTACAAGAGCAGCTGTCCCCACCTATGACTTTGGTCACCCTGCCATCAGCTGGGGGTCTGTGCTGTGCTGTAGCCCTGTTGTCACAATGTTCTGCTTGACAGGCTGCCTCTGCATCACCCCAGCAGGGATGTGGAAGGTGGGCTGTCACACAGCAGCAGGGCTGTCCCCAGGGCTCAGGGTCTACCTTCCCTTTCAGGCACAGGGTGACATCACTGAAGGCACCACTGTCTCCTGGAATGCCCAATGCATCGAGTACTTACCTGTCCTTACCAAAATCCCACGCATGCCTGCCTGCTGGGCACCACCAACATCATCCCTGCAGTCCTGGGACACAGCAGGAGAGCAGGGGTTAGTGGGCACAGACACTTCCATAACCTTTTCTGCTTTGCATATCATTTAAAAGCAGCAACACTGAGTCAGATCTTTCAGCTACCCGTCTGTCACACTGTCACAGGATGGGTTTTCTGCGTGCTCTCTGCCTGATCAAATGGTGACTGAAGTAAGAGAGAAAATCCCATGGACTACACACTAAATCCTGTGAACTTTCATGGAATCGTTTAGGTTAGAAAGCCCCTCTACAATCATTGAGTCCAATCACTCCCCCAGCACTGCTAAGGCCACCACTAACCCATGTCCCCAAATGCCACATCCACACAGCTTTTAAATCCCTCCAGGGACAGGGACTCCACCACTGCCCTGGGCAGCTGGGCCAGTGCTCAAAATCCTGTCTCATGAAGAATTTTTCTCTAATATCCCATCTACAGCTCCCCTGGCACAGCCGGAGGCCGTTCCCTCTCCTCCTGTCCCTGTTCCCTGGGAGCAGAGCCTGACCCCCCCGGCTGCCCCCTCCTGTCAGGGAGTTGTGCAGAGCCACAAGGTCCCCCCGAGCCTCCTTTTCTCCAGGCTGCGCCCCTTTCCCAGCTCCCTCAGCCGCTCCTGGGCCTCCAGCCCCTTCCCCAGCTCCATTTTCTCTCTAGAAACAACGGTCCCATCCTTTGGAACCAGCCCTTTGCAAGCCCTGCAGCACTGCACTGCCAGGCAGGCGAGGAGGGTTCTGTGCCCACGTACATCTCCGATCATGACGGCCTCCTCAGGGGCACACTCGGTGCCCCGCAGAGCCTCCAGGAAGAACGTCTTCTCTGGCTTCCCCACCACGGTGGCCTTGGTGTCCGTCGCGTACTCCAGCCCTGTCACAAAAGGTCCGGGTCCTAGACACAGGCCGTCCTTCTTCTTGAAATACCTGGCTTTATGGATGGCTATGAGAGGTGCCCCATCCAAAATCAACCTAAAGAATGAATGAATGAATGAAGAGAGTACAAAAATTATATTAAAGGGAATTATATTTACAACTGAAGGCCTCAAGTGGCTTTCACGGAATCCCAGAATAGTTTGGGTTGGAAGGAACCTTAAAGCTCATCCAGTTCCACCCCCTGCTTTGGGCAGGGACACCTTCCACTAGCCCAGGTTGCTCCAAGCCCCATCCAACCTGGCCTTGGACAATTCCAGGGATCCAGGGGCAGCCACAGCTTCCATGGGCACCCTGTGCCAGGGCCTCCCCACCCTCACAGGGGACAATTTCTTACAGGTACAGGATGAATCATCTGACCTCAACTTTATATTTTAGCATTGAAGGAATTACAGTAACAAGCTACACAAAAAACCCTCAAAGTCATTTGACGCATTCAGGTCCCTCTGAATTCCACCGTTAACCATGGGAGTTTGAGCAGGCTCACTTCCACAGAACCTGCACCTCATCTTTGATTCTCACATTTCTGTCGTGTGCCCTGCAGATTTTCCTTGCAGCAGACATAGCACCCCCCTGTCCTGCAGCAAAGGGAAGCTGTGCTGGTGCTGCACGCGAGGAATGCTCCTCGTCCCCCAAACACAGCAATATTATTGCAGTCCTCCACTCTCTAGTTTCAGTGCAGCAAGAGCCCTCCAGACAGCATCTGGACTGCCAAACATTTTCTCTTTGATTTTACACTTTCTCCAGGTAATGCAAGTCATTCCAATCTTTATCACAACAGGGTAAAACACTGGCTGTTATTCTCAGGGCAGAAAGGAGGATTCATTTTGCCCTTAAACCCTGGTTCACAAAACAAAACAAAACAAAACAAAACAAAACAAAACAAAACAAAACAAAACAAAACAAAAGCCTTTAAGGAAACAAACAAAGTCTTGCTTTGCCCCTGTTGTAAAAGGCTGGCTGAGGTGATCTGGATTCTCCTTGGAGGATGTCTGCAGAGCAGCCTGGAAGCTCTGAGCAGGACATAAATGATATTTCATTTCACTTAATTATCACAAAACACTCCTATTGAATCAATGCATTCCAACGCAAGCTGAATAAGAAGAGAGCTGGGTTGTGTTTCTGTGAGCAGCCAGATATGTTCACAATGGGAGGATGCCTCTAGGACATAGAAAAATTTAATTTGACAGCATCACCACAACCACTACATTCAGCAGTTTGCAGGAGAGATCTTACCTGAGAGAATTCTTTTAAAAGTGGCATCAAAATCCCACTTATACAGGAAGAGAAATTTAGTCTCAGTCATCTCAAGTGGTGCCTGGAGAACGGCCAGACTGTGTATCTCATTTTGGGACTCATGATGGGTTAGATTTACCTAAGTTAATGTTGGGTGTCAGTGGAATAGTTGCCTACCAGGTAATTAGTCAGCCTGGGCTCCTCACAGTTGGTGCAGAGGAAAAGGCACTCCTAGGGCACAGTTCAACTGTCCTATTTTAAGCACTATTAGGTAAAAGCATGCCTTGAAGTGCCTCCCTTATCCCTCCAGAGCCCAGATCACCAGCACAGACACAGGAACCTACACTTAGCTACCTGCATTTAATCAGATTCACCTCAGAGTTCTGCAAGCCTGACGCAATTCCATTTTCAATGCAAATCCCAAGTGACTTAATTATCTGAGCAGTAAAGGAGAACGAACAGGGCAAGGCTCGACAAGAAGAGAATGTGCCAGTGGTTAGTGTTTCCATCAGGCCTAACAAAACTGACACCAGCAAAAGTTTATCCCCTACAGAGGACTGGGGGGAACACCTAGAACAAATCAGTGAGATGTCACAGGTCGGACAGAGCCCATCCCGGGTATTTTTAAGTGGCCTGGTCTTCAGCCCGAAGCAAACAATGGATATTATTAAACAACTAATATGTTCAGGACACAAATACGAATCAATAAAATGATGTAATCACTGGGATGCTCGATAGGTTAAGCTCACGCAATTGTGAAATTAAGAGTCCACTCACGATCCAAAGTAAAACTCCAAAGTCAATGCCTTTGGCAAGGTGCACTAACGAGGCAGACAGAGTCAGTTTGGGTCAACACCCGTTGCTATGACATAGAATTGGCAGTAGATGAGGACAGCATTGGCCTCCCTCTCCAAGAAACCTCCCTAAGACACTTGTGGGCAGTAATTGATGCTTCTTCTTCGAATTGTATGGTTATACAGACAGATTAAGGTGTTTTCACCGGCCAGGGTTTTCACCGGCTTTCAAGGTGCAGAACTGTGTGGTAGCCACCATCCTGTGAGCAAAGATGGGAAAGGGCTCATCACACACACCACTGGGGTTACAATTAGCAACAGGCTCACATCCAGTGTCTTCAAGCTGAAGGCTTTTCAAGTTAAAATCAAGAGGGTGCAGTCAAGCCAGAACCAGAGAGAAGGAGACATGGCTCTGCACACGCTGTTGTGGCCTGGCTCATGGATAGTCACAGATGGAGTTTATCTGATTTACCCCTTAGTCTAGAGACAAAAAGAGCATTAGAAATAAAACACTCAAGGATCAGCTCCATAGTCCACCTGGCCCAACAGGTTGTGCTGGATATCCTGCATTAGGTAGGTAAGGAATAATCTGCCCTAAATACTGGATTTCATTCCCTATAGCACGCAGGCTCTGAAGGCTGTGCTTCGAACACAGAATCTGCCTCTCCTCTTGAAGAGGAAATGGCCCCAAGCTGTGCCAGGGGAGGGTCAGCTCGGACATCAGGAGGAATTTCTTTATAGAAAGGGTGGTCAGGCATTGGAAGGGGCTGCCCAGGGAGCTGGTGGAGTCCCTAACCCTGGAGGTGTCCAGGGAACGCCTGGACATGGCACTCAGTGCTCTGGGCTGGTGACAAGGTGGGGATTGGTCAAAGGCTGGACTCAATGGGCTTGAAGGTCATTTCCAACCCAAATAATTCTGTGATTCTGTGAATGCTTCCCCACATCCCAGTTTTTGTGTATTTCCCCTTGATGAATTGCTAACTCTTCCCCTCAGTGACAGCTGTGACTGTACTCCTGAAGTTTATTTAGACTGAAAGCTGTAAAAATAAGGCCTGGACTGCCTGAAGTTCATGGTGAAGAACCCAAATCCACCAATATTAGCAGCCCCCTCACACGCTGCACAGTGTGTGATATTCCTACCACCCTTTTCCTCCCAGAAAGAGAAGAGAGCCCAGCACAAGACAGCCCTCACTGAACCCCCTGCCAGGGGCTGCCTTACCGAAAGGCTCTGTTCATCATCTCGTAGTGGAAGTGCTCAGGAGCCAGTCCCACCACCACTGCGTTGGGGTCATCCGTGCCAATCCCTGGGAAACCAGAACAAGACTCTGAGCAGACAGGATTTAACTCACACTTAGCAGCACGCAGTCAGCAAAGTGCATTTAATCACTTTTAGGCAAAAACAAGCATTCTCCAACACAGACATGTCAGAGTGACTGCTTTTATGTCTTTTATAGATGAAGAAAGCATCTGTGGAAAGGTGCTGGTCTGACCAGATCCTCCATCCTCCAGGAGCTGGACAGTCTTAACAGCAGCTGTGGGATGATTCTGTCAGTGTTCCCACTGAAATGCAGCACGACACAAAAATCCCTCTTTTAATTGAATGACTGCTTGCCATCTGAGAATCCCTCTCTACACATATTTATGTGCTTTGTAAGACAGTAAAGCAGGAATTCAAGTGAATCCAGTTTTTCTACTCCCTCTAGTCACAGGAAACTCCACTGACTATTGTTGCACACATCAGTCTGATTTCTGGCAATAAAGACGGTACTGAAGCATGGCCCAGAAGATGTTACCCTAGATTAATTTGGGCTTTTCTATAAGGTCTTTTTTCAGTGTGGATTAGTGCCCTTGGGAACAGCTCCACTGCAGTTCCATCCCCGGACAGAACCAGCAGTGGAAGCTGAGTAGCATCAGCAGGAGGGTTTTACTAATGGCATGTTATCAGCTGCATCCTGCACTTGCTGGGGATTTTGTTCCACCTTCAAACACACTCCCTGCACCTTTACCACAATAGCCAGAGCTCCTGGCTGGCTCTGCTGGCTGAGGTCTCCTGCTGCACGTCCCTCAGTTGGCTCAGCCAGCAAAACATCCACTCAAAGATGCCACGGTGGATTTGTGACACCACCCAGAAGCATCTGAGTCCTTTAACCAGGAAAGGGTTCCATCCATCCATCTGTGACCAGCTTTAATAGAGGGATTAGCCAAGAACAGCTCAATAGCCGCCTTTAACAGGAATTTAAAGCGCTCTCCACTGTACTTAAATGTTCCAAGAGGAGCAGTGAGGAAATGTGAGCCAAAGCCCTTGTAGCAAAAACAAACCAAACAACCCACTCCAGAGCCAAGCAATACAGATAATGCACCAACGTGCCCCCACGATACCTCTGTCTGTGCCATCTTTTACAAAACTAGCATCAGCTCCCGCAAAACTGATGGAAAGATCCCAAAACCATGGAGACTGAGCTGATTTAAATGCTGTCAGTGAAAGAGCTGCTGCCTCTGCTGTTTCTCACCCAGGAAAGCCTTCTTGGGAGCACAAATACAGAATATTGCGGGGGGCACACTTCTTTGGATATGATATTAGGTAGAAGAGATTACCAGGTTTCACTGCTCTCACAGAGGCTTTTCTCCTGAACATTGACTTCTCTGAAGACTTCTGACCAGACTATGGCACCAAAATTTAACAGGAAACTTCTAGAGCCTGGCAAGATTAGAATCTGCTTAAATTACTCAGCCAGAAAATTCCAGTTTGTAAGGCAAGGGCAGGGATCAGTGGCAAGCCATCCATACTTCTGCTGCCTTGACTTTAAATAAAAAATTTTGAGTATACAATATACAGTTGTCAACTCTGAGTATATTAAAAATGTGGGTATCTTTGCTACTCTTGATGTCCATGTGAGAACACATCATCTTCTACTCCTCTGATTGCTGAGGGAGGGAAATGGGGGCATCTGAAAGCAAAGCAGGTTTCAACCAGGTCTTTAGGGATGACAATTTAGAGGAGTTAGGGTGATGATGAACCTTCTGTCACGAGTGAAGGTATCCAAGTACATGGGGTGAAACCTAAATGTTCAATATAAGACAAGCAATAATAACTGCCTGGAGATTTTGCATTTAATAATAATCTACTGAGAGAAAAACAGCCTGCTGTGTGTGCCTACACACTGGTTTTTCAGCTCTTTATGAGCAAAACCTCTGCTGGAAGTCAGGTATTGCACAAATTGACACATCTTTGCTATTAAAAAAAAAAATCAGCACTGGTAGGTCCAATAAAGCTCCAATAACCTAGTGATAACTATTAATTTTTACACTGGAAATTAATGGGAAGTATTGAGTTTTATCTGAATTCCTGACTACTTGAAGGCCTTGGCTGCCACTTCCACTGCTCCTCAAGAAGATGTAACTTCAGGCTTTTTGGTGTTTGATTTAAAAAAGGAGAAGGGACCTTTATGACCCTGCAAAATTCCACATTTCAGGCTCCACCATGGCTGGTGTTCTATAGATGATCGAGAGCAAAACATTTCCTTTGCTGTCTAACTTAACTGTCATTAACTGTTGCTCATTAATTAGCTGTTTCCTGAGCACCTCACCTGTGAAATCAGGCAAGGCCCTATCATCCACCAGGAGCAGGGGCCGCACCTGCTGCTGCTCCAGGAGGTTCCTGGCTGCTGTCAGGGAGGTGAAGATCTCGTGCTCCGCGATGTCAAAGCCCAGCCCCGTCAGCCTCTCCAGCAGGTCCCTCTTGCTCTCCTTGGTGGTGTTGGTCACAAACCGGACGGTCACCGGGGCGCTGCGCAGCCTGGGGGGGCCACAGAGGGGGAAACTGGACACAGGCTCCTCCTGTTCTCACACCTGTGCTTCTCTTAGGGGCTAAACACAGACCTAAAGGCGGCAGATGAAAAGGCCTCGCAGAAGACTGGTGCCACACAAAAACTTCTGTGATGCAGAACAGACAGCAAGAATTACACCTGCCAGACCAAGACAAGTCATCCTCCCCTCCTCTTCCCCATCTACCATGGAAATTTCTGTGGAAAACAGCAATTCCAACTCCCTTTTCACAGTAGCAGCAAGCACGTCTACGATAACTAATTTGAAACGCCTTTTTATTCAAACTACACAATAAATAAGCCAGTCCCGCCTTCTTGATCAAAATAAGCAAACAAAAGAAGCTTGTAGCTGAATTAATGTATTGAACTCCACTGCTGGGTGAATCTCCCAGCAGCTGTGGCTCGTTCAGGATGCTCCAGGAGCCTGTGTTACCTTGGTGGTGGTTTTATGTCAGTTTCTGCAGCCATTTCCCCCTTTCCTGAGGAACACCAGTTTCACATAAAACCACGTTATTGCCCTGTGCTGACAGTAAACGCTACCAAGCAATCAAATAATTTTAAGTGACAGTTTCAACAGCATTCCCTTTAATTATTCCCCCACCATCACTTTCTCTGTTGCTATAGGAACAAACCCAGGCATCAGGACTGTGCAGAGAACATCAGAATAAAGTTGGAGACTTGCTTGCACCTGCCACTTCCTTCTCCTGTTTCTCTCTTGTTTTACACTGACCTTTCACAGGTATGAGCTGGTAGAAAAGTCCCCTGGTTGATAATAAAATAAAAATTGATATGATTTTTCCCTCTGGACCTCAATAGGGAACTATAACTGTAGTAACCCTAAAATAGGCATCTCTCCATTTGTTCCCTAAGCTGCATGCCAATCCTTCCAGCTTCTCTTTGGGAAGGAAAGGGACAAGGACTGGCAAGAAAGAGAATGGTATAATAATTTTTTTCAAACCTCTGAGCAAAAAGACCCGGCTATTCTCTGACACCTGCTCTCCATACCATGTGACAGCACATCTGTATTATGTGGATTTTCAAGAACATTGACTCTCACCTGGCACAAGTTCTCCCTGCAGCAGAAAAAAGGGTGCAGTGAGTGAAAGGGCAATGAATGAGCATCCAGTGCTTCAGCAGTTTTTACTTCCTTGCAGTTTTACATCTTTAGGACATACTCACTTCCACAGCATTACCTGTGGGAAATGCAGCTTCCTAATCCCTCTGTGAACTTTTCCTCTGAGCGACAGTCCAGCTGTATAAAACCCTTAGCAGCCCGTACAGCTCCAGCAGAGAGTTCAGTTCTGCTCCTATATCCTGATTAATCTTTAGTGGCCCAGAATCTTAAGATGTCCTCCTTCATTGACCACAATATCATCTATCACTTTGGGATTTTTCCTTGCCCATTGCAAGATGTCTTCTCCGGGAAAAAACTGCAGATATTCCTGGGATTGTGTGTCCTATTTCACCACTGACTTGGCTGGAATAAATAATTTTGCTGTGCCTCGGCCTCTTTCAACACAAGAGAAAGAGTTAACTGTTCTGTTTATTAACGTGTTGAAATTCCTGCAAAAGATGGGCTGCATTATCAAATGCTGCTCAAACTAAAAAAAATGAGGTTGTTTACCTAGCAGAAAGAAACTTTAAAAACAGTAATAACCAAGAAAAGCTTTGTCTGAATGAAATGAGAACCCTGCAGAGGTTGCCTTGCCCACTAGACCAAGATTTTCTGCTAACCCACTTTATGTCAGCACAGATCTAAAAGCTCTGACAGATGATCAGGTTCCTGTAGTTAAATGAAGCCCTGATTACCCCTGATTTTGGGGTAATTCACCCCAACTCAACTTCGGTTATGCTGTCTCACATGTGAATCAGTGGAGACACCTTGAATATTGGGGGTTTTATGTCTAGAAAAGGCTAAGAAAACACATAGAGAGGCACTGAGGAAAGCAGCAGGGGCTCAGGTGACACCAGTATCTCCACCCTTTGCTGAGCTCTCCTGGCATCAACACAGGGTAAAGGATTTGGCCGCGTGTTTGCTCCAGGCCTGCTCACCCACCCCTTTGTGCAAACAGCACTCAACCTCCCAGAGAAAACCTAAAAAACAGGGGAAACTTGCCTTTTGAGGGCCTCCTGGGCGCCCGGCACGGCCGAGTCCTCGACGTGGAGGGTGCCATTGAGATCCACCAGCACGGCCTTCAGCGCACGCCGCGCCGACATCGCGCCCTGGGACGGGCAAAGGGCAGCTCGGACTGCTGGGCAGACAGCAGGGACAACACCCAGGGGCTCCAAACACCCGGAATTTCTCACAGCTCCGCTCACAGTGTGAGATGGGCTCCTCTGGACTGGGGGATAAAACGCAGGATTTAAAAAAACACAAAACACGATTGATGCGGTGGTGTTTTTTCCCCGAAGACTCTGTCTGTGGGAATCAGGTGCTCTTTGTTCTTTAAGAGCATCAAAACAAAAATTAAATAGAGTTCTCCAAACAACTCAAGGGTGCTGGGGAGATGGTCATTAGGTCTGGGATTGCTTTCACCAAGTCCCACCAACACCAACAGTGAAAATAAGGGCACGGTGCTCTGGCTGTAAAGCTCAAAATGCTCTGCCAAAGTGGATATTGCTGATTTTATTTTTGTAAGCGAGGCCTAGGTGATCCAGCCCACACCACAGCCACTCGGAGGCTGCTCGGTGGTGACAGTGAGGGATTTGCAGATTTTTAGCCTGGAAGCTCTCAGTACTCATGCATATCCAGCACCTTGAAGGGTCATTCCATGCTCTTGCAAAGCGGACAGCCAGACAGTTTTTCTGGGTCCAAAGACTCAGCCCAAAATAAAAGCCAGCATTTGAAGGGTAAAGGCACCAGGGAAGGAACAGAGAGGTGATGTTTGAGTCACCTGGCTAAAGATCTGTCTCCAGAAACAAACACTTCCCCTCACGTGTGCTGCAAGCGCTGCATTTTGCTCCACAAGCAAGTCTGAGGAGCTGTTTCTCAAAAAATGTCCAATACAGCTCCAACACAGCAAGACTTTCTCCTATTCATTAGATAACAGCCATCCAAAAAGGCTGAGAGAATTTGGATTGTTCGGCCTGCAGAAGATTTGGGGTGACCTAATTGTGGCCTTCCAGTACATGAAGGGGCCATTAGGAAAGACACGGGGGGACTGGGGACAAGGCCCGGAGGGACAGGACACAGGGAATGGCTTCCCAGTGCCAGAGGGCAGGGATGGATGGGATATTGGGAAGGAATTCCTGGCTGTGAGGGCGGGGAGGCCCTGGCACAGGGTGCCCAGAGCAGCTGTGGCTGTCCCTGGATCCCTGGAAGTGGATCCCCCGGACGGGGCTTGGAGCACCCTGGGCTAGTGAGAGGTGTCCCTGCCCATGGCAGGGGGTGGAACAAGAGACTCTTTAAGGTCCCTTCCAACCCAAACCACCGTGAGATCTGCCAACCCTACACGTGACCACAGTTTTGTGTTGAGCTGGTTTGCCTACAGACGTGTAGCACGTTTGTACTTCAAAAAAGCACGCAGAGTACGCAACACCACGACTGGAACCTGCTGTAATAAATTTCTGTCTGTTTTATCTTTGCAGACGGTTTTATAAGTGGTCACGTGAGCCTGGTGTCTCAGGTACACGACACACACACACAGCAGGAAACTCTGAGATTCCACTACCATAATTCCTGCTGGTTCTCTGCAATAAGAAAATAAATAAAAATGATTTTTTTTACCGTACGTCTGTTGATACAAAAGCCAAAGTTAAATGTTAGTGACACACAGCTAAAAACAGAACTCCTAAAGGAGTTTCATCAATTCCAACGGAAATTTTAATTATTATTATTACTACTGTTACTGTTATTTTGTTTTTACCCTACATTTCCATCAGTTCTCCTGTTCACAGTGTATTTATCTGGGAAATATGGAGGTTATCTGCAGAGTCAGTTTTCAGCATAGCCTAATTTTAAGGACAAAGCTCATGGACTGCCAAGGAAGTCCCAAAACCCCTCCATAACCTCAGTTTTCATAATCACATCCCAACGAAAACTCACCTTGTCAGGACAAAGGGACCCCCCAGCCCCGGTCTCTGGGACAAGGACACGAGGAACACAACAAGACACAACCTAAGGGAAAGAGGAATATACTCTATAAAAACATATATGGTTATATGTGTCCCTTATATATGGAAGAATGCTGAAGGCACAGGTGTGTCACCGCCGTGCCCTTCCGTCCCACAAAACCCCCGTCCCGCGGCGATGGTACCGCCCCTTTCCGCCAGCTCACAACGGCCACACGGGCTAGCTCACTCCCTACCGGGGGAGTCCCGAGAGCAGCNAAACACCCGGAATTTCTCACAGCTCCGCTCACAGTGTGAGATGGGCTCCTCTGGACTGGGGGATAAAACGCAGGATTTAAAAAAACACAAAACACGATTGATGCGGTGGTGTTTTTTCCCCGAAGACTCTGTCTGTGGGAATCAGGTGCTCTTTGTTCTTTAAGAGCATCAAAACAAAAATTAAATAGAGTTCTCCAAACAACTCAAGGGTGCTGGGGAGATGGTCATTAGGTCTGGGATTGCTTTCACCAAGTCCCACCAACACCAACAGTGAAAATAAGGGCACGGTGCTCTGGCTGTAAAGCTCAAAATGCTCTGCCAAAGTGGATATTGCTGATTTTATTTTTGTAAGCGAGGCCTAGGTGATCCAGCCCACACCACAGCCACTCGGAGGCTGCTCGGTGGTGACAGTGAGGGATTTGCAGATTTTTAGCCTGGAAGCTCTCAGTACTCATGCATATCCAGCACCTTGAAGGGTCATTCCATGCTCTTGCAAAGCGGACAGCCAGACAGTTTTTCTGGGTCCAAAGACTCAGCCCAAAATAAAAGCCAGCATTTGAAGGGTAAAGGCACCAGGGAAGGAACAGAGAGGTGATGTTTGAGTCACCTGGCTAAAGATCTGTCTCCAGAAACAAACACTTCCCCTCACGTGTGCTGCAAGCGCTGCATTTTGCTCCACAAGCAAGTCTGAGGAGCTGTTTCTCAAAAAATGTCCAATACAGCTCCAACACAGCAAGACTTTCTCCTATTCATTAGATAACAGCCATCCAAAAAGGCTGAGAGAATTTGGATTGTTCGGCCTGCAGAAGATTTGGGGTGACCTAATTGTGGCCTTCCAGTACATGAAGGGGCCATTAGGAAAGACACGGGGGGACTGGGGACAAGGCCCGGAGGGACAGGACACAGGGAATGGCTTCCCAGTGCCAGAGGGCAGGGATGGATGGGATATTGGGAAGGAATTCCTGGCTGTGAGGGCGGGGAGGCCCTGGCACAGGGTGCCCAGAGCAGCTGTGGCTGTCCCTGGATCCCTGGAAGTGGATCCCCCGGACGGGGCTTGGAGCACCCTGGGCTAGTGAGAGGTGTCCCTGCCCATGGCAGGGGGTGGAACAAGAGACTCTTTAAGGTCCCTTCCAACCCAAACCACCGTGAGATCTGCCAACCCTACACGTGACCACAGTTTTGTGTTGAGCTGGTTTGCCTACAGACGTGTAGCACGTTTGTACTTCAAAAAAGCACGCAGAGTACGCAACACCACGACTGGAACCTGCTGTAATAAATTTCTGTCTGTTTTATCTTTGCAGACGGTTTTATAAGTGGTCACGTGAGCCTGGTGTCTCAGGTACACGACACACACACACAGCAGGAAACTCTGAGATTCCACTACCATAATTCCTGCTGGTTCTCTGCAATAAGAAAATAAATAAAAATGATTTTTTTTACCGTACGTCTGTTGATACAAAAGCCAAAGTTAAATGTTAGTGACACACAGCTAAAAACAGAACTCCTAAAGGAGTTTCATCAATTCCAACGGAAATTTTAATTATTATTATTACTACTGTTACTGTTATTTTGTTTTTACCCTACATTTCCATCAGTTCTCCTGTTCACAGTGTATTTATCTGGGAAATATGGAGGTTATCTGCAGAGTCAGTTTTCAGCATAGCCTAATTTTAAGGACAAAGCTCATGGACTGCCAAGGAAGTCCCAAAACCCCTCCATAACCTCAGTTTTCATAATCACATCCCAACGAAAACTCACCTTGTCAGGACAAAGGGACCCCCCAGCCCCGGTCTCTGGGACAAGGACACGAGGAACACAACAAGACACAACCTAAGGGAAAGAGGAATATACTCTATAAAAACATATATGGTTATATGTGTCCCTTATATATGGAAGAATGCTGAAGGCACAGGTGTGTCACCGCCGTGCCCTTCCGTCCCACAAACCCCCCGTCCCGCGGCGATGGTACCGCCCCTTTCCGCCAGCTCACAACGGCCACACGGGCTAGCTCACTCCCTACCGGGGGAGTCCCGAGAGCAGCG
>VZTF01006966.1:25891-42254 GCA_013397755.1 Cnemophilus loriae | reverse complement strand
TGAGGGGCGGGGCCACCCTTCACGGGCCGGGGGCGGAGCTTCAGGGGGGCGTGGTCTCACGCCCGCTGTCGCGCGTTGGAAGAGCACGGAGGGGGCGGGGCTTTGCCTTTAGGAGGCGTGGCCTGTCACGCTCGGGGGCTGGGGCGTGGCTTTTTGGGGGCGTGGCAAGCGGGCAGCGCTGTGCCCGCCCCGCGGGGCGGGGTCTTGGGGGGCGTGGCCTTGGGGGCGTGGCCTCCGACTCCCGGCAGCTGCGTGCGGCTCTCGGCTCGCCCGCGGATCCCTCGGGACCCCGAATCCATCGGAGCCCCTCGGGTCCGGCGGAACCCTGTGGATCCCTCGAGTCCGCGGATCTCGCAGAGCCCCGCGGATCCCTCGGTGCCGCTGGGCATTCCTTGGAGCCTCTTGAGTCCGTTGGATCTATGGATCCCTCTGGTCAATGGATCGCTTGGATGCCTGTGGATCCCTCGACTCCGTGGATCTCTCGGAACCCCGTGGGTCCCATGGAGCCCCTTGGGTCCATTGGGTCCGTGGATCCCTCTCGTCCATGGATCCTTTGGAGCCACATGGAGCCCTCGAGTCCGTGGATCCCTCAGAACCCCGTGGGTCCCTCGGAGCTCCTTGGGTCCATCGAGTCCATGGGTCCCTCAGGTTCATGGATCCCTCGGAGCCCCATAGTTCCGTCAGAGCCCCGTGGGTCCATCGGATCCGTGAATCCCTTTGGTCTGTGGATCCCGTGGAGCCCTGTGGATCCCTCGGGTCCGTTGGTCATTCAGAGACCTTTGGATCCCTTGGGTCCGTTGATCCGTCAGAGCCTCTTGGGCTCATTAGGTCCATGGATCCCTCATGTCCATGGAGCCCTTGGAGCCCTGTGGATCCCTCAGGTCCATGGATCCCTCGGATCTCCATGGGTTCCTAGGAGCCCCTTGGGTCCATCGGGTCCATGGATCCCTCGGGTCCATGGATCCCTTGGAGCCCCGTGGTTTTCTCAGGTCCGTGGGTCCTTCAGAGCCCCGTGGATTTCTCAGGTCCATGGATCTCTTGGAGCCCCATGAACCTCTCAGCGTAGGCCGTGACGTGGGAAGCTCCGCTCGCCGTGTAGCAAGTGGCCTTTGGATTCGGAGCGGGAGTAAGGCTCATCCTCATCCTCCTCCATCGGTAAAGTGGTAACGTGGCATCTCCCGGTGGCGGGAGCTGGCAGAGAGACATCGCCCGGCGTGGGGCGGCCCACGTGGCCATCCGTCATCAGCAACCTAATACTAGTAGATTTAATAAAAAAACATAAATACTGCGTATGCAAAAATACATGAGTTTATATTTATATTTAGTCTTACGGACAGCGGGGTTTTTTTCCATGTGTTTTCTCAATACACTGGTTTTCCTTCTATCCTGACTAAGGTTTCTAGCAGGAAGTCAGCCCAGCTCCCAAATGCTGTTTGTCCAACACGTAATGCTGCAGAATCCAAAGCAGAATCCAAAAGAAAACAATTACATTTTACACTGGATTGGTCAGGGCTTCTTGGCGGTTCTTCAGTCAAATAACAAAATAGTAACAACTGGAGCTCAGGGATACTGTATCCCTGTTATAGTTGCTGTGGTTATATAGTTATCCCTGTTATAGTTGCTGTGGTTATATAGTTATCCCTGTATTGTGGTTACACAGTTATCCCGGTGTAGTTATTGATGCACAAAACAGACATTTTTTTTCCCTTTGCCTCCTTCAGTCCGATCGGCTGGAGGGGGTGATTTGCACATTCCCTCAGATTTTATTTCCCAGTAATCATACAGTACACAAGCCCCTTAACTCCGGATGGCTGGCAGCTTTTATTACTCAATCAGGGCACAATGATTTGCATAATCACTGCGTTGTGATGGTTATTAGACCCTTCCACTGCAATAGAGATGATAACTTTGTGCTCAGTGTGGTGGACTGGAGAAACCCTGTCTTGATTCTCTGCCCTGCCACAGACTTCTGATGCAATCCGGACAAATTATTCACCATTTATCAATATTGTGTCTCCATGCTGTGTGTGAAAATCCCCTCTCCAGCAAGTGATGATCTGATACTTCAATTAATTAAGTGTCAGGAGTATATAATCAGTATACGCTCAGACACCACGTGAATCAGCTGTGAAGAAACCCACACCTCAGCCTCTCCTTGTGTTCATCTTCCCTTTCCAAAACACCCACTTTGGTACAGTCAATGTCACAATATTATGCATCTTAGTAATCATTACTGTTAAATAACATTACATTTTAATACTGGAATAAAGATAAAGCACCCCACCATCAGAACCACGGCATACTTTCTTAATAATTTACTTCCAAAAATTACTGCTACTGTACAAGGGAGATAGAGAATCAAGCATATTCACAAGAGTTTTGTCATCTGGTCAAAAACTTTTGTCATTTCAGCCTCAAAAAGGAATGTAATCTCAATTCAGGGTAGTGACTAAAACATCTATTGCAGTTCCAGTGAGCTCAATATTTTTGAAGCCTATACTGAAGTGTTTACTTACATGAAAACTCATTTTTTTTCCCAAATGCTGGCTTTGGTTCTGAAAACTCTTATGTGTATGATTAGCTTCGTAAGTCAGCAGTTAGTGGGAACACTGAAGTGTAGTGGCACATGTGAACACACACTTGCAGGCTCAGGAGTTCCAACACAGCTTCATTTCTCATCTAGATTTTTAAATTTGGTATGACTGCAAAACTCCTAAAAAAAATCATTTTAACATTTTAAAATGGAGGCATTTCTAGTTGCCCAGGGCCTCCCCCAAAGTTTGGGGTGGGGTTTATGATTCAAATAATCTTTTTCTATCTGTAAATAATTAAAAAAAAAAAAAAAAAAGGCTTATCTTGAATATAGCAAACTCCATACAGGTGGAGAAATTCACCCCAAAGGTCACTACTAATTTTTAAGAAGTTCTGAGTGGTGGCATATGATGGTCTCACAAACAGAGAGTCTTTTATGTCTTTTGTCCTCAGACATAACTTAGGGCATTATGGCAGTGATTCTATAATTAAATACAGATGAATATGGGGGTCACTAACATAGATATCTAATAACCACCTTTATCAAGTAGCATTTCCTGAGCTACCTCCTTACGGTATCCAGCCTGTAAATAAATGCTAACCTCAGTGAAGAGCTAATGCTTAGAGTTATGGCCCTGAAAAAAACCCGAGGGTTTTTGCAATAAGTATACAAGTTATGGCTTAGTATTTTTACCCATAATTAAGATGTATTTCCAAAGAGCAGCTACCATCAAGCTGACATAAACTTGACATGATTTTCCCCTTAGTAAAATCCATCATGGCAACTTAGCAACCGCACAAGTCTTATCTCTGAATCACGTTGCGTGGTTGAAGGGAAAACCAGATAAAGTTGCTTGCATTAGAAGGAAAGGGGTTTTGTTTTTTTTTGCTTCATTAAGGTGTCGTGTTTCAGTACAGTAAATTCCTGTGGTGTCATCTGCAGGGTGCAGTCAATCACCATAAAGGAGAGTTTTAAACCACCTTACAGATGTCAAAGGATTAAACTTCAGGCTGGTGAAGTATTGTGAAGGCACTGGTGTTTTTCACTCTCAGTTTGTCTTTCAGTATTTTCAGACAGAGAACATCTCCCTGGGTCTCACTGTCCCCTGCGCTTAATGAGAATCAAGCTTGTTGCATGGGAGTTTTTGGGGTTAGCTGAGTTTAATCCTGATGAGAAAATACCAGGACGAAGGAAGACCTGTTATGACTTCAGCCCCTATACCGTTCACCTCACTTGCCACCACCATCTTCTGACTTTATTTTCTTAGCTAGCTTTAACCATTTCCTTCTTTAGACATTTTACATACCCAGATATACACTTGTCAGTAACAAAATTTTGGGGACACAGAAAAGTCTGGAAACTGGGGCCAATGATCCCAAGCTGAAAGTGAAGAAACGCATTTTGTTGGTGGCAGCTTTTTTACCAACTCCTATCATAAGTAACTTCATTAACTGGAAAACTTCATGCTACTGAAAAAATATTAGGTTCTGTGGCTCAGCTAGGTGCTATAAATATATCCAATAGCTAAATTTCACAGTTGGACTAAAGCCTTTGTCATCCCTTACTCATCACACCTATAGCACTGTCGAATAGCTGTAAAGCTTAATGGTGCATCCGACTGATGTAACACGTCACTGGTAGGCACAAATTGAGTGACTGGTTTAATGTCCAGATGGGTTTGTTTTTTTTAAGCACCAAAGCTGGGAATGCAATGAGATTTTGTACATTTGGGAGAATGTGTGTCTGGTCCTTACCTGTCAGCAGCTATGTACAGAAAAGATCCTTGCCTTATCCATGACTCATGGGTCACCTCTGCCTTTGCTTATTCGAGAAGTGAACAGCCATCCCTCCAAAAACACAGCCTGACAGCCTTCCTGAGATTTGAGGGGACATTAATAGGGCTTCATACACAAAAGGACTGCTTGGGGATTGAGGAACAAAATGAAAAACAATACACGATTTTGGATTTACACCTAAATTTATCGATGCTATTTTCCTGAGTTCCTTGACTCCGTAACCATAACAGCCTTTAAATGATGTTTGTTGCCTGGTTCTCTCTCTCTCACAGACACAGAAACAGACACAGACAACACACATGCTGTTGCTCAGCTTGCTATCACCAAGAGTACAGAATTGTCATAGAATCAGGGAATGCTTTGAGCTGGAAGGGAGCTTAAAGATCATCTCTGTGACATGACATTGTTCTATTATTATTGGCACTGTTTGTGTTGCGTTTTCACTGGAATACACCAGTCCAGAACCAAATCCTGTCATGCTCAGTGCCATGCAGATTTTTTTCAGAGGCAGGAATATTTTCCAATCCATGTCTCAGCTGGAAGACAGTGGATATCAAAAGCAGGCCAGTGTGGGGAGAGGGGCAGCAAGGAAACAAATGGGTTTTTTCACGGAATTACAAGTCTCTGCTTAGCCCTGCCTCACTGCTGACAGACGGGCAGGATTTTCAGGCATGGAGGCAGCAGAGAGTCTTAGGGAGGGATTTAGAGGATGGGGAAACAGCTCCATGAATTTTGAAAGCTGGGGGATTTAGTCTCTGTGCAGCAAGCAGCATGAAGAAAAAGCAGGGGTATTAAGGAGTGCGAAGAGAAGGGTGTCTGAGGCTGGTGCTACAGCAGAGCACAGGCAGGAGCAGCTCACTACACACAGGTGTGGAAAGAGAGAGGGAGACCCAAGGGACACAAACTCCTACAGGCACGGAGTTGGTGTTTGCCACTGTGGACTTGCACGGATGTGTTTCCACTGAACCAGTGGGAAAATGGTGCCAGTAGAAATATTCTGAGTGGGAATACAGCTAACATCAAAGGACCAGGAATGGCTAACACATGCCCACAGCTTCGGAATCAGGTCTGGCTTCCACCTCTGCTAATAGAAAAGTCACTCAAAGAGCCGTTTTGGGGACAAACACGAGAAGCTGCAGTGGTGACCAAAGTCGGACCGCCTTTGTGGCACAGATTTTCCCTCAGGCCTATGAAATGTGGATCTGTGTGGGACAGCCTCACCTTCCTGTGCCTGCCTCAAGTCTCTCTTTTGATAGGTATCATATAGAGGAGGTGACACTAGTGTTTTTGTGTCCCAGCATGTCCCAGTGGGGCCAGGCCTTCCATCAGCAGCTTCCCCAGGGAACGGTGGCCCAATCTCAGCCTGGAGAATGAGGAAACTCACAGGCTGTAGCCTAGGGGTTCCCAGCAGCAGTTAGCAAAGGGCACGAAGCTGGACACAGGGTTCACACTTATCCCCTTTGGAGCCAGATCCCAGCCCAGCCTGATCCCTGGAACCACCACCTGGATGAGAAGGACAGCCAGGCGAGCTGGTGTCACGCCAGAGGTCATCAGTGCCCGGAAAGTCACAGCACTCAGTTTAAAGATTAATAGATGGTCTTTTTCTCCAGGCCATAAAAGTGGGTGGGTAAAAACCAAATCACAGACCTGGTGTGTCTGGAGGTTGCAGCCTGTCCAATAATGTTAGCATTAGCAAGTTGGAGTCATGCAGATAATAGGAAACCATGTGCAGAAGGTTAGATCTCAGCATAAGGTCTGGGATTCTCAGTGAGTCAGAGGCATTGGGAAATCTTTGTAAAAATAACCAGAATTCCCCCTCCTGTATTATTTTCCCATGACTCACCCCTCAGAAAAGAGACAATATGAAAAAGATGTAAATCTCTGCAGTAAATTTTTAATGCAACACGTCACAGAGATAAGGTACATACATCTATGCTTTTTCTCCACTTCCATTAAAAAAACTCCATTCTCTTGCATTTTCTAATACTTTTGTGGTATGAGTTCACAGTCCAGCACTATGGTGGAGAAAATGAAGTGCAACGTGTCAGTCCATCCATCCACTAGCACACATCCCCTGAGTCCTCTATCCCCTTTTCTCTCCAGAAGAAAGCTGCAGATGGAAGAAGCTGTGGGCTGTCATTGCTCCGGCGCTGAATTGGCAGGTGTTGTTGAAGGAGAAGCATCAAAAATGGAAATTGTGTCTTCAGAGACGGCAAACTCTGGCTGGGCACACATTTTGCTTGTAAGAAATGCAATTTATGCACATCGGGCCAGTCAAATCCACAGTCGAAATCTTGTCAGAGCTGCAGTTTGTCACTGTAACTTTTTCCACCACCACAGGTGTTCTGAGGTCTTTGGAGGAATAATTTGACATGCAACGCCTGGCACAACAGAAATTGAGAAAAAAGAAAGAATTGTGTGTCTGATCAGCATGAGGAGCTGTTAGTATCTTGAAGCCAAGTCAATTAATAACAGAATGTAACTTATGGCAGTACAGAACTGATAGCTGGGATACAGCTTATTTAATTAATTACGGAGGTGACATATTCCTCTCCCCTTAATCTTCTGCCCTTTAAAAAACTCATCCTATGACCTCACCACCCTCCTTCATTTAGCTAGATGCATTCAAACTGAAACTGAAAAAATTTTTGGCTTGAAGAGACTCCTCAAAACATATCGTTTACCCCCTCTTTATCAAAATAGACACCACAAGGAAAGTCCCTCTTCCTGTGACTTCAGGTCGTGGAAAACAATGAAAACGTTGACATTAGTGAGGAATCAGGGGCTTGGGTGTCTTAATTTTCCTCTATAAAATTTAAATACATATCTATATCTATATACATCTATCTATATATATGTATATATATATCTATATATCTATGTATACAGATATTCAGATACAGATTAGATATAGATATAGATATAGATATAGATATAGATAGATATAGATATAGTTATGGATATAGATATAAAATCTGAAGGTGGGGACAAGAATTTGGACCAGATATAAAACAAAACCAAATGTCATTGCCCTAAATTACTATTACCCAAGCACCCGCCCTAGTGATTCACCAGCCACTGTTATCCCATCCAGCTCTAGGCTGATGGAGGAGCTTGTGAAGATGCCAAGAAGCCCCACTAGAGCTTGGCAGGCTGTTCCCATGGGCTGCCTGATCACTCTTGGCTCAAGCAGGAATTCATCCCTGCACACATTCCCATGGCAACTCTGGTTTCTCTCTCCTCCTCTAACACTCACCTCCGGAGAATGCTTATTGCCGTGCTGATGGCAACCAGCAGCAGGAGGCTTCCACTGAGAGACACCATGACAATGGCATAGGTGGAGTGTAGTGAGCCTTGAAGAGAGTACAGAAATCACAGGTGAGTTTTGCCAACAGACATCTTCAGGAAACGCAGCCTTTTGTGAAATTATGGGGTTTTTACAGGCTGAAAATACTGACAGTCCTTCTGCTGCAAACCATAGATGGAGAGGAGGACCAGCTCTCTGTTAGAAGGGTGTTCCTGGAACTACTTTTTCTTCAAAAATCTCACAGCTCGGTTAAATAACTTGTGTGTCTTTATCTACCAAAGAACAAAGCAAAACTGCTTTTCGGGGCTGAGGCTGAAATGCAGCCCTTTGGATCTCGGGGTGGGAAAGTTGGCCCTGCACTGCTAGACCACAGAGTCATTCCACATATTATCCACCTATTTATAGTAAAGCAGGATCCTGAATCTTACTGCCTGCCTAGCCAGCACTTTTCATCCACTTCCACCCTTCTCAATCTGTTTCCATTCTTTTTTACTCTTGTATACAATTCCAAACTTGAAGGAATGAAGACCGGCTTACATCCCTGCCTCCAAAGCTCCCACTCTTTTCTGCTGCAACCCCTCCTTTTAGTTCCACCATTCTTTCCACCCTAAAACCCCAATAGAAACATGTCTACCATGGCTGATTCACCCACTTGTTTTGAGCCCACTCATCACCTTGTATCTGTAACCTGACAGACTTGGTAACATGCTCAGCAGTGTCACCACACAAATAAACACTGCAAAACTGATTTAAAATGCTGATGGAAACAAACAGGAGAGTAAAACTACCTTCTTCCTGGAAAATCGCCGTGCTGTACAAGTCTTCACCACCAGCACGTGCCATCCTGAAAAATTAAGCAAAGAGACAATCAGATCCCAGCTTAATGTTCAAAACCAGCACATTTAGTTGAGCTGCCTTTATGACACCTGAGTATTTCACTATCTCGAATGTGAATTACCTTTACAACTGGAGATTAAAGCAAGATGTGTTAAGGGACAGATCCAAAAGAAAGAAGTTAATCCAACACAAAAAACTTCAATGTTTCTGTTGGGGCAATGAGCTTCCACTGTCTTGAGTCTGACTTCATGTTTATCCATGGCATCTAATCTTTACAGAATCACAGAATCCCCGAATGGCTTGTGTTGGAAGGGACCTTAAAGCCCGTCCAATTCCACCCCCTGCCATGGGCAGGGACACCTTCCACTGGACCAGGCTACCCTGAGCCCCAACCATCCTGGCCTTGAACACTTCCAGGGATGGAATTTCGGCACAGACAACAACACTGGCTTCACACTCTGACACATCTAGCAGATACTTTTATCTAATCCTGGCCATTTTGCCCCAGGACATAGTGCCTTTTCTTTTACTGCCTCCAGAAGTGGTAGCTCAGTAGACTGTCCAGGCTATGTCTCTTGTCCACCAGTGCATGTGAATAAAATGAAATGTCAGGCCGGAATCTGCTCCAGGATGTCATGTGACATTTCCCCTGGAGAAATTCTCCCTCTTCCCAAGGAGAGCTGGGCTAAGCGTTACTGAGAATGGAAAATCAGCTTGCTTACTAGAGAGTCCTCCAGCCCCCCAAGACACCAAATCTTCCTGAGAAGATGCTCAGTGTCACCCTTGTGCTTAAAGAAGTCAAGAAAATACACCATGGAAATTAAAATATGAAGCAGAATTAGATTACAAATCTGTGGATTACCTTGTGACTGCTGAAGATCCTTGTGTCAGCATCAAACTGCTCAAACCTTGCCTGAAGGTAAAGCTGGTCTGAAGGGTTTCAGGCTAATTGCTCACTTCATTTGCCTCTGTTGATTGCTTCCTTCTCTCCGTGGTTTTTATAGGGCCGGGTAATCTCTTCCGTGTGTAGACAATCAATAAAGAGGGGAGGTGGATCAAACAGAGGCTTTACTCACCATCCTTTGGATAAGCAATTATTTTCACAGCCTTTCTGGTGGAGCACAAGGCATAGCTGGAGTCCACCCAGGAGTCTGACAGGGCTCCCAACGGGACCCCCTCGGATGGGCATGAACTCCTCCAGCAAAACTGTGTCTGTAGCTGGTGCCCAGGACTTGCTGCAGAAACATGCTGTGTCCCACGAGGGGTGACTTTGGGTCTCCTCCAGAAGGCTGGGTGGAGAGGGCAGGTTTGGGTGCTCTCCAGGCAGGGGAAGCCCATCTGCTGCGACTGCAGGACCACGGCAAGTCTGAGCCCTGTCCTTGCTGTCTGGGTGTTGCACAGTCTGACCTGGCTCTCAGCACTGAAACGAACCAGGTAAGAGTTTAAGGAGCTGTTATTGAGCTGCCAAATGGAGATGGCCAGTTTAGGGCCTCAAAAGTGCTTTATTTTGGTGTTTCTTGCAGCCCGGCTTCACTGCACCACGGGCAGGAGGACAACATCGATTTATCTCTGAAGCACCTCCCCCTTCCCATGCCTTTGCTAGGGAGGTCACATCTGCACAGCTCTGGACCTCGTTCTGCTCTGCAGAAGCCCCCGTTCCCTCTGCCAGATTGGGGCTGAGCTGGCAGCTGCAACACGAGTTATCTCATGAAAGGCTGAGGTTGCCTGTGCTCTGTGGTCAGAGAAGGAGTGGTGCCCCAGGGTGGAGACCCTTTCTTTGTTAATGCAGGCACAAAGAAAACATTAATAAAAGCCAGATTGGCAGGTATTTCAAAACAATAGAGGTTGACAGGTTTTTTCTGCTGTGCCTAGACAAATAGGTGCACAACAATTTCAGCTCCCCTTACGTCACAGGGACAAACAGGACCCAAGCACCTCACCGAGTCCCCTGGAGATTGTTTGGAAGGGTTTCAGATGTCCACAGTCTAGAGAATGACCACAACTGTGAACTTTCCTCTATGGCTTAAGAAAACAGCAAATTAACTTCATTAAATAGATTTTACAGAGAGAGGAACAGCAAAGAGCAGACCTGCAGACATATGCAGGTATTTTTTCTGTTTAAGCCACACATCAACTCTTCATTTTTTGTCATCCGTAGAGGAGGACACTTGGTCTGTATGAACCTTCTCTCCCTCCTGCAGGGCATCACTGGACTTGTGTTTGGCTTTAAGCCTGAACAAGCCCGCTGTTAGAATAGTTCCTGTGTTGTACGTGCCACAAAAGAGTTCCTGAGCAGGGAGGACTTTGTATTCAGGCAGGTGCCAGCTCTTTCCTTCTTTATCAAACAAAGGGAAAGCTCAATTCAAAGCTGAGATTGCTTTGTGGAACCCATTTGTGATTTTTGAGTCTGATCCAAAGGTCACTGAAGTTAATGGGAATCTCTGCTGATTTCTCTGGTATCCAGGCCATGTTTCTAAAGAAAAAGCTGCTAAATACACAGCAGACCTCACTCTTGAAAGCCACTGAATATCTACATGGTGGATCTACATCCCTTGTGCATGCCCAGTGTGAAGATGTGATGGAAGCAACTGGGACGTGTTCTTCTCTTGTGAATAGAAATTCACTTTTATTGAACTTTCAGTGACAATAAGGAAAAAAAGCAGTGGATGCTCTCAATATTCCTGAAGGTGAATAGTCCTATTTTTAAAAAATTAATACATGAATACGTATTCTTTTTTCCCTTTTTCATCCTGGTGTCACCTCACCCCAAATTCAGCTTTGTGGAGAAGACTGAGATCACAGTGTGGGGAGCTGTGGTGGAGGAGGAGGAGGAGGAGGCAGCTCTTTCCTGCAGAAATACCTTATCTCACGTGGATTGGGTGCAGTTCCACCACTGAAAACTGCCAGCACAGAAAACAACAATCCCAGTGAGACCAGGGCAAGCAGCCAAGTGCTCATAAGGCCACAGAGGCACACACCACAGGTCGCAAGGTTGTGAGCTGTATGCAAGGCCAGAGCTTCTCAGTACCACTGTCGGTTTTTTACCTGCTCTGGGACTTATTAGTGAATTCTTGGCTAGCGCTTTGGAGATCAAAAATTTAATATATGAGGATGTATGTATCGAGGATAATATTACTGTAATGAAAAAAAAAAAAAAAGCCCTCTTAAAATTGTACTGAATAATCCAAGGCAGTTGGGTAAAACAGTGTCAAAATACATTTAGAATTATAGAATCACAGAATCATATGGGTTGGACCATCTTGTTCCAACCCCCTGCCATGGTGGTCTGGGCATAAACTCCATGGACAAACCTCTTGGAGTAAAGAAAAGCTACAGGAGAGAGTAGGAAAATAGTGGCATGTCCTACAGGAGCTCTCCCAGCAGCTTTTCTTAGCAGAGTGATGCAGCTTTAAAAGCCAGCAGGGTGAAAGGGTTTATCAGAGAGGGTCAGAGGAGACACTTCCCTTTGGTTTTGTAAATTCCTTGGTGATACAGTCTGAAAAACACAGGTTTTCAGGGGAGGAACTATTTTTTGTACACTGCAAAATTTATACCAAACCTTTGGCATAGCTGCCTCAAGGTTTTGCACTACATAAAAAATTATGGAAAAGGAAAAATAGCCCGAGGAAATCTGAACTCTAAAAGGCACAGGAACTGATCAGTAATACAAAAAAAAAAGATGCAGCAATTTTTTTCCTTGCTTTTAATAAGCAGGGCCTTATCCTGCTTGCCATACCCAGCTCTGACAAAACTTCTAGATCTTTACTGTAACACCTTGAAGAAACCTATTCTGGCAGAGATACTTTTTTTATAATCATCCAGGTATTTATTCATCAGTGTGATCAATCTCAAAAGCAGTAAACGCTCCGATATGCTGTCTGCTTCAAGTAACTTGTTCATGACTCACAAGGCCAGGTTGGACGGGGCTTGGAGCAACCCGATCTGATGGAAAACCTCCCTGCCCATGGCAGGGGGTTGGAACTGGATGAGCTTTAAGATCCCTTCCAACCCAAACCATTCCAAAATTGTGTGGATTGCACCTTCCATTTTAGAGCAAGGTCAGCAAAAGGTAGAAAGGGTCTTTGAGGGAGATGGCTTGAAGGCACGTAAAATTATGGTCCTGGGAGAAGGTCTGTTCCCGTGTCCTGGAATAAGGGAAAGCACATATCTTCATGCTTTTGTTTGGTGCGCTTCTTCACCAACATAAATAGCTGTGCTAAAGTATGTCACAAGAAACAATGCAAGCCCTAGGTCCTGGAGAAGCGCCACCACATCTCAAGGACAGAGCCCACTTGGGAGGTGTTGTGGGCAGTTCATGGAAACACAGCTCTGTGGGGTAAAAAATAATACTGTCAGTCCATCTGGAAATTCAAACCACAGCTCAGTGTGTAGCCTGTGCTGTGAGTTTTGCCATTCTCGGGGGATTTTGGTGTCCAGAAGGCTAAAACTAATGTCTGTGAGACTGCTATCACCCTTTGCCTCTCTTGTGATAACAGCTGTGGAAGCGACATTTGGTCACCTACACAGGTTTCTTCAAGGTGTTGACAAGCTGCACGTCATGTGTTAGAAGAGCTGAGTGTTTATTTTCCACACCGACACGTCATCCATTTTGTGTTAAGGGCAGCAGCAGTGCGGGCTGTTCTGTGTGAGCCAAGTAACTGTGCCTGGGACCAGTCCCACGTGGCACTGGAGAGCTGCAGGCACACCACGGCACCGTCACCTTCCAGCTCAGGGTGGCCACATCCACACTGCCATCAGGACAGGCTGCAGGTCTGGGGTGACTCCCCATCCACACTGGGAAATGCTCCCCAGTGGGCTCAAACACAACTCTGCCAAGGCCACTGCAATGAGTTAGCTGAGTTCAAGCCACTTTGTGTAGACACAGGGTATGTGTGTGGCAGATATGACCATACCAATTACTGGGAAAATTTTCTAGTATCCTTTTTTTTAACTTTTCTTTGTGATATCAGCTGGTGGAAGGGTTGAGTTGGTGAAACACAAGTGTTTAACGAGATCCTTTTCACTTTAATGTGTACAAGCTTTGGCACAAGAGGAAAGCAAACAAAAAGCGATTGGTGATAAGCTTCCCTGAATATTTATCCAAGTGATTTGTTTAGGTGGAGGCCTCTCTTTATTTGTTTTCTAGAATCACGTTCTTGACGTTTATCAACACGAGGAATTATTTTTTAATTCAAAACACCTCATTCATGCTTAGTTCTGAGATGTATGTTCCATCACAGCCTTTGCCGTTGTGCTCTGTGAATCAGCTACAAACCAGGCAAGTGGTGCTTCCATTTCCTGAGTGGGCATAAATAACCAAGTGGAAATTGGACATTTCGAGTTCGAGTGTTCAATTTGAAGCGTATTTGTTGCTTGTTCAGTCTGTCATTTGTGTGAGCTGTGCATTTAATGCACGGTTCCACAACTCCACCAGCACACGTGGCCACGCCACTCGCTGCGCTCCGGAAAGTCCCTGGGGAACACGACAGTCTGAACGCTGCTGAGCTGGGAGCAGAAAACAAATAAATCTGCTTTAGGTGCTTTGTGTCTGCTCCCGGGCCTGAACGGGCTGGCTCTCAAATGGTGAGGGACAACGGGTTTGCTCTGCACTCCTGACCACATCCAGGAGCTCTGGCACTCAGAAGCCATTAGGGCAGTAATTTCTTGTCGAGCAACAGGATTACTTTATGTCTGGGCAAAACTTTTGATCTATAGTGGTAAGAGATTTTAACCACCACGCTGCAGTTGGGTTCATTCATCACAGAAAGCAGCACAGTGTCACTCTGTGCAATAATCTGTAGAGTGTCCTGTATCCTGAACATTCTGTGCAGCTAGTTCTGCATCCCATAAAGGATACACCTGATTGGGAAAAGGTACATGAAGACTGCAGAGCTATGGGGCTGCTCATGTTGGAGGGATGACTACAACTCAATCTGGAAAAATGACAGCCAAAAAGGCTTGATAGATGCCTATGAAATCATGTCAGACATGGAGAAAGTGGACAGGGATGGCCAGTAGTCAACAGGCAATTTGTCTCATCCAGTACAAGAAGCCCAGGGCATAAAATGAGGCTAAATTTGGCAGCTCTAATCATCAGAAGCTGGTTTTCTTTCTTTCCCCCACTAGCTGTATTTAAGCTGTGCAGTTTATTGCCACAAGATGCTGTAAGCTGCTAAAAGTGTGCCTAGGTCTTAAAAAGTCGCTGGTTGTGTTCATGGAAGAAAAAATCCATTGAGGGTTATTAAAAGGAAGACATCATGTCTAGGTCAGAAAACCCATAAGTAGTAAATCATTAGTAGCTAAAACAATATTCTGGGAACATATCTCTAATTGCTGGGGTGCTTTCACAAAGTATCTGATTTCTTCTGTTACGGGGAACAGGGTACTGGTGCAGGTGAACTTTTGGTCTGACCTGGCCCAGCTTTTCTGATGGTTTTGCTGCTTTTTTTTTTGCCACGCCACAAAAGCCACAATTCTGCTGGTTCCGTGAGTCTTGTCAGCTCACCTAATACCAGAGCAAACGATGCAGGGTAGGGCACGAAGACAGGCTGTGCCCTTCCTCCCCTGCCTCCCACATCTGCCAGCTGCACCAAGGAACTGTAAAGCCAGATGATTTAACCTCACAGGAATTTGCTGGGAATGAGGGGAATATTGAGAGAGCAACTCTGCTGGGCATGGCTAAAAACACTTTTGGATGCTTGTGGTGCTGTAGTGGTGTGGGAGACCCTTTGTGTTTGGGACCGAGACCTTCAGCAAGGAGATGGATTCACTCAGGAAAGCCCTGACGATCAGGGTGCTGCAGGTCACCAAGGAAAGGCCTGGAGGAATACAGTTGCAGTCTTCAAAATCAACTGACTTTGGCATGTGTCCGTTCATTTCTGTGGATCCACAAGGCACATCCTGAAATTGTACTAAATCTACCTCTGAATGTTTTCAAAATAACCAGAGGCAGGAATTTCCACCATGAAACTCTTCAGCATATTATTTGTGAATTAAAAAACTTCTAAAAAGGTATTCTTGGAGATAAATTTCCCCTTTGTTTTCTTCAGTGGAGAAAGCATGGCATTAAATTACAGGGAAGCTCAACTATTATCTCATACTTTTCTTTTTTTTTTTATTATAGACTTTTTATCCACATGAATGATAAAGAAACTACAACAGAGTTAAATACCTTTTTTGATAACAGTGATTATATTCTTAATTACACTCAATATTAAATTGTAAAATATTTCCAGAGGAGTACAATCGTAATTCATACAGCAGGCAAAATACCAGAGGGGGAAAGGGACAAGGGAGAGGGGTGTGAGAATCTCCAGACTGCTTTTAAAAAGCACTGTGTATGGCTAACGCTGCTCTATCCATCCATCCATCCATCTGTCCACCCGTCCATCCAAACGTGGTTCTGGCCCATCTGGTGAGACGTTCATTTCCTTCCATAAAACAATCACTATCCCAAAGCAAAAGGTGAACTGGCAGATGTTGTCAGTGTCTGTGGCATTGAAAGGACCAGCAGTTCCTTTCACAGCTTATCTGCACGATTCAGAAGCATTTTTTTTTTCTATCAAGCTCAATAGTCCTTCTAAAAACACAAAGACTTAAACTTTGGTACCACCAAAAAAAAAAAATATCAAGGACAGGCATTTTTTTTGTTGTTGTTTTGTGTTTACTAATAAATGGCTGCTACATTCTATTTGACATGGTTGTCCATGATACTATGAGGTCACTTGTCCTTAGGTTCAGAGGAACCTGATTTTTTTTTTTTTATTTAGATCCCCAAACACTTCCATTTCACAGTCTATATACAAGTCAGGTTTCTGACTGGGTTATAACTTATAAGGTAACAGCTGCAAAAGCTCCTGTGCTTCTGGGAATTGCCAAAAAAAAAAAAAA
>VZTF01006966.1:4354-17979 GCA_013397755.1 Cnemophilus loriae | reverse complement strand
TTTTTTGTGATTACGTTCAGCTTGTATTCCAGGCATTTCCGAACCAGCAGACACGCTGTGTCAATTTATTTTAAAGTCTGAATACTCAGTTCAGGGTGAGTGAAAGCATCGTTCTGGCAAAATCTGCCTCTGGTAACCACAGTTACATAGGATCAGGGAATCACAGAATCATTTACGTTGGAAAAGCCTTCCAAGATATTAAAATCCAACCATTTCCCCTGCACTGCCCAGCCCACAGTAACCCATATCCCCAAATGCCGCACCCACACGGTTCTTAAATCCCTCCAGGGACATTCAGGAAGGACTAATTTAAGTTGTATATCTTCAGCAGTGAGAAGAGCCAAAAAATCCCCTGACTCCAGGCATCTATTTGGTTTGTAAAATAATTTTTAAAAGCAGTTAAGCCAAATTCTGTGCCTAGTTTCACCAGCAAATTTTGAGTTAAGTACTGCAAAGGCATACACCTATGATGGTCTAAGTAAAACTATGATTTTAGTATTAAACACTTCTGCTTTTCTCTTTGCACTTCTATGTTAACAAGAAAATTAGGTTAAAGCCCTGTAAAAGTAGTAGTGCAGCATCTCAGGTGCAAAAAAAAAGCGTAACTGCCCCAGTTAAAAACAAAACAACAACAGCAACCAAACAAAAAATCAAAAGCAGCCATGCTTTTTGTGTATTCTGCACCAAAAGCTTTAATTCATCCATGCCATAACCCAGGAAGGCCGAAGTAGTTCTATCATTACCACATTCAGTTCATTAATCTTAATTCTCGATATAAACATACAAGATATATTCCCATGAATGAATTAAAGCAGCTGCAGGGATTATCACCTCAAAAGTGCTGACTCCATTTCAGTTATCAGCCAAGACATCTCTGAAGATTTGTGCACCCATCTTAAACAAACACACTCGTTATTTGCAGCAGTCTCTCAGTTTTTCATACAAACATCTTTTTATCAGTCTCACTGATCACAACCTGCCCCACAAATACAAGCTTGAAGACTTACTGGTGGTTTAACAACATTGCTATCAGTAATAATTAAACTCAGGCATCTGTAGTGAGTAAAGAAGTCCCGAGTTGTTGGTGCAGCACATTAAATGTTGAACCTATTCTCTGTAAGTGCATTCAGACATCTCTGTTTAATGATTAAATGGCTCCCAGTCTATCTGTAGCACATGTCAGTAAGTGAAAAGGGTGTGAATTACTTGATCATATTTATTTTCCTGCCCAAGAAAATTAGGAAAACCACCAAAGCTGGCTTGCTGGAGGTCTGGGATATCCAATTCCAGAAACAACTTCACAACTGGACCACAAGGTGAATGGCAGAGGTGATCCATTCTCTCCCTGGGAGGCAGAGTTAGTTAGCTCCAAGTTCAGCTGACAAAAGAGACAAAGACTGGGGTGGGCCCATAAACTTTGTGCTTGAAAGTGCTTTGCAGCAGGAAATCCAATTGGTCACCTGCCTCAAGTCCAAAGCACCAGCGGAAGTGCTTTTCAGGATGGCATCCTAATTAGGATTTTCTGTGACAACAAAAGTCACAGGTCAAGTCAAACTTCCTGCCTGGCATCGGGACGCAAAGGGGAACACAGTAACAACTGGGCACACTAAAGGAAAAGAGTGGAGACCAGCTGCTAAAAAACACCCGAAGATGTTCTGGACTTGAGTTTCCTCCACAAACAACCTCTTTCAAATACCCTCCATCTCTCATCAAAATCTCTGAAGTCAGCAGGAACGGGGCGTGTGGATGTTCGGCAGCTCTAAAAATAAGGCCAGTCCTAAATGCCTCTAAACATCAGAGCACAAGTTTGACAATCCTGGCCTTCAGCTTTACTTTTATGTCCTAACCCATCAATTAGAAAATGACAGTACCAGGCGGCTGGGCAGTGCCCTCTCTGCATCAGGGCCCCGTGACGAGCAGAAGGAAAATTTAGATGGTGGAGCAAGGCAGGGAAGTGGGGATATTTGCCAAACTCGTCTCAAAAAAACCCCCCAAAACCCTATTGAGCAATGTCAGACTGATCACAGAGGAAGCACCAGCAAAGCAAGTATTAGCTGACAGCCTCACCATGCCCTGCTCTTGAAACAACACTAAGCACTATTTGAGTATGGAACAGCTTCCCATGCTCCAAGCCCCTTTGCTTGCACCGGATTAAGAATGTCAAGTTTTCAAAACAACACAGCTGAATGTGATGATCTGGAGCTGCACTAACACACCGGCAAAATCCCTCTTGGTTTTAAAATAACAAGCAAGAGACCCAACAGTAAACGTGTGCCTGCACTGAACTGTGTTTTGGCAACTTGATCCTTTACTGCTGAGTTAAGCACTTCTTCTAGTGCCTGAAATGAGAAAAAGACACATCCTAAGGTTTAGTTGCCGGTGAGAAGCAGGATTGATCAGATTCCCTACTGAGGGCTGAAATGCACCTCTTGGCAACTCACACGAGGTAGAAACATTTAACTGCGTAAGGTTTTACTCACTCATTCCTCCCCGCTCCTCTCTGCAGAAGCACCTCTCTGTGTTGAGTCAACACATTTTGTTTAGTTGAAAGATGAAGACCCATCTGGTTACTGTACGAAAGTAAATCTCCAGGTAATTAGGCTGTAAACCAGCTGAGAACTGCGCGTTTACCTCTTGCTAAGTATAAGGCAATAGGAGCTCGGTAAAGGTGCATCACAAAGGAAAAGTTTGAGGTGTGCGCATAAAAAACACAAAGCAGCAGCTCAGAACATTTTTAGCAGAGAAAGCAAACTCACGATTTGTAGCTGCTGCACCATTTCTTCTCTGTACGCCAGTTCCCGCTTCATCTGATCTTGAAAATTATCTGTATGAGAGGGGAAAAAAATGCAGGTGCAATAATTAAAACAGAAACCACACTGCAGAACTGATATAAATCAAACTAAATCAAACCCAGTCGCTACTGAGGAACCACAAAGCATTACAAAAGTCCTTCCCTCAATTAAAACACATGCCTAACAAATACCTATCTAACAGAAGACACCACTGAGAGCAGAAAAAATGTGGAAAAATTAGATTTCACTACTTCCCCCATCAGAAAATGTAGGATGCTAAGTTCGTGCTGCTAGCATTTATTCCCAGCTATTTTCCTCCACGGGCAAGGCTCTGCAGTCATTAGTCAAACTTCTGCAAGCCCTGAAAAGAAGAGCAAAAACTGCTCTTCTTTGCTTTGGCATAAATCTGTTGACATCAACAGTGATGTCCAACATGTGAGAGGAGAAAACGTTCAAGGATGCAGGGTTTGATTTGTAGTTTGTAGCATTGTGCTGACGGCTTTGAACAAAACTAAAGCTCCATAAAGAGTGACTTGGATTTTGGAAGGGAAAAAGTCTTTGAAAGACAGATCCTGGGCAGCTGGGTTACAGCACAGGCTGGCCTTCCTGCTCCAGTAGATTCTCCTTCCCTGATTTTCCTCCTGCATAACCATTTCAGACAAAACTTCACTCAGTAGATGATTAACTGATGCTCTGTATCCCGTAACATTCCTGCTGAAGTGTGGAAAAAAGAGAAATACAAACAAAACTATTGACAAGAACCAAATAACTTGAAACGCTGCCTGATGGAGATCTGGGTGCAAGGACAGGCTATTAAATGGAAGAAGAAAGAAAATTCATTCCATTCAGTATAATTTTGACTTGAGTAACAAACCTGTCCTGGAAGAAAGAACAAGGGGACAGAGCTCTGTCCCCCTCTCAAACAAGAACTTTGTCATCTGAATGACAAGCTAAAGTTGTTTAAAAGGAAAGGAAGCAGGAAAAGAGCAATGAAACAAAGAAAGAGTGAGAAATTATGGCAGGCTGGAGCCCTCAGGAGTCCAGCACAACCACATTGAAAAGGACATGGTGACATTATCTCAATGAAGTTTTTCAGATTTCAAGTAAATTCCCACAGAATTTATAAGCCTATTTCCTCTACTCCAACCTAACCAGGAAAATAAGCCAACAAAAATAAAGCAGATTTACAATGCTTTCCAAAAAAACATGCAGTATAAAAAGGTAACTGCCTCCTGTCCTGGTCACTAAAAGCTGATAGTTACAACTGAGGTCCTCCACCTTCACTCTGAGTAGGCTTTAAGGAGAAATCTTCCTTTTTTTTTTCCTGAACCCTTTCCTCCCAGCTGCCTCTTCATGGGCTCATCACCTCTCCAAACAAACAGCTCAGGGATCTTGCTCAGCCCTGCACGGCAAATGTCCAAGCTCACAGTGGAAATGGGGTGCTAATGGTAGGGACAGCTTTTTTTTCCCCGGCGGCGTTTATCTGAGTCCAAACGCTAGCAGACAAAGCCATAAGCAGTACCCAGGAGGAAAGATATGAATATTTAAATAGCTTTCTTAACACAAAATTAAATACTTTAAGTACCCAGACTGCGTCTCCGCCATTTTATTGCCATGTTGTTTAAAATGCAGACGGACAAAACGTGGAGCAGCCAACACCGAGGGTAGAAACCAGAGCAGGGCTCCAGGAGAACACACTGTCACCAGGCAGAGATGCTTGTATTTCTATCTGAGGACAGCAAACACTTTGACTTTCTTCATGTGATCTGGTCTTTTTTTTTATTTTATTGAAGCAATCTCTGCATTGACAGATCTTTAAAGGCAAGCGAAAATTTCACCTGCAGCTTTCAAGCACAACAGCAATGTGAAAAATACAGCAGAAGACAAGGTCTTGGTATTTTATAAATTATCACAGTCCATGTTTCAAGCAAGTACTAGCAGCCACAGAGAAGAGTGCAGCATAGCACTGCTAAGAGAGCTTGCAAATAAGCTCAGTTCTCATTTAACCGTGATTTAAATGAGAGGAGAACTCTGAAACCAAACACCGTTTACTGCATGGCCCTGCTGCGAGACGTGGCTTGATGCTATGAAGGTATAACACCCCAAATGTGCTCAGTTCCAAGTGGAGGACCCAAGAAAGGTGACTTTGGAGTTAACTGCAGGTAACCTGACAGAAGCATTTTCTAGAGAGAAATAGTATTGCCTTCCACATCTCGCATGTTGCCTCCCACTTGAAACAGGGATGAGTTTTCAATGCAGTTTAAATTTTACCTTAGCTCTCCTTTAGTTGGATCTCCAAAGACTTCTCCCCCTGGCTCCTCCCTACCTAAGACACCAGAGGCAGTTTGTAACTGGGGAAACCTGGCAAAAGAGTGTCTAATACCTGACCTAAAGCAACAGCCCTGTCCAGCAGCAAGAGCCTGGAACAGCCCCCCTCTCTTGTGCTAGAACACGCACTGCACTAGAGGACAAAACACCCTTAACACGGATTTACACTAATTTGCTTTACAAAGACCCTTTTTTCTTGTTTTATTACATGTGGAGGAGGGGTGGGTTTTTTTGGTAAATCTAAATCTGTAAATAGGCTTTACGGTCACTTGTAGATATTGTTTATAGCACATTATCTGTTTTCTATTTTAATCCTGAAGAAAATTGACCACTACTTTGTGGTACATTGAAACCACATATTTTTCAAGCCAGCATACAGCAGTCACCACTTCCTTGGTCGGCCGTACTTGTTCTTTTCTTTTATTTGAATTGTATTTCATGTGGTTTAATTGCAGTGTTTATTTACATGGCAAAGACAGAGCATTAATTTTACTGCAGAAGAACAAAAGGATAAATAAGAGACTTGAATGGCAAAAGTCCAAGATGCCATTTCGCCAATACCACACAGCAGCGTTTTGATCTCCACGAATTATTTGAAAATTACCTCACTCCCAAACCCACATAATGACTGGATTTATTATGAAGGATGAGGTTATGCTCCCTTCATTAATATCTGTATCATGTCAATGATGACTCTTCTTTATTTATGGATCTGTCTACATATTTTAATATTCGGGCTAAAGATGGAGTCATTCCCAGAGTCCTTGCACTTCCTTGCATCACTGAGCTTACCTATCTGGTGCTACAGAAAGGAGACAAGCATATCTTCTTTGAAGAATAGGAAAATGCTGTCTGTGTTCCCACCTTTTCCGGTGGGATCACCCTGATCTAGGTGGGATTTCTCCTGGAAGAATCTTTCTGCCGTTGCTCCAGTGTCATTCGAGAGGTTCCAGCCAAAGGGTCTTTTTCTACAACCCTGAACAGTCAGCCCAACCTTCTGGCAGCTTCACAAAAACCCTGCTCAGTGCCCATTTTGTTTTATTTTGTATGTGCCCCGCACATTCCATCGCCCTGAGCAGCAGCACCCCGCTCAGCCGCTGTGGTGAAAGGGCCATCTCAAATGGCCTCTTCTCAACAGCAAAAATCCAAACTGGTATTTCTACTCCTTAAAAAGGCCAGATCAATTCTCCTGCATCAGCTGGAACCTCCTGAAAATGAGTATTGAGAACCTCCTGAAAATGAGGTTTAAGTATCTTGTCTTGAAAAGCCCCTGAGGTGTTAGCTAAGACCACCAACCTCACCGTACCCCCGTGAGGCCCCACACGTGTTTCTGTCTACTCACTGTATTCAATGCTATCAAAACTAGTAGAATGTACACCAAAACAAACACCCAGCTTTGTATTTTCCCTACAAAAGACTTGCCTGGGCAGCTGCAAAGCCAGGGCAGAAGTGTCAGTGTAGAATCACGGACTGGTTTGCGTTGGAACTGACCTTAAAAGTCACCTCATTCCAACCGCAGGGACACCTCTCACTATCCCAGCTTGCTCCAAGCCCTGTCCAACCTGGCCTCAGCAGAACCAAGCCCAAGATCACGGCAGCACAGCTGGGAACCTCTCTCATTTTATCAGCCTGGCAACAACCAACCACGCACACACAACACCAAAACCACGGATTTTGTGTCTTACTGAAGACTGGGAAAGACGCGTTTCCTTTCAACACCTGGAATTCCTGTTCCAGCCTCCTCCGTAGGTCGATCTGCTCAAACAGAACCTTCTGGAGCTCCTCTAACAAAGAGAAAAAGTGGTTTTGATAATCTGTATAAATAATTCTTGAACGAACAGTTGCAGAGCAATTCATTACTCTAAGACAAAATATTTTAGCGCTTATTAAAAAAAAAAAAAAGCATTTCATAGACCTACCATAGATTTTGTGCAGAAAGCCATGAATATAAATCAATGTAATATATTATTTTAAAGTATTATATTACAGTGTCATGTATTGATTGATATATATGCATTAATCTCAATTATATCCACCCAAAGGTCCATATATTATTCATATGTTACTTGACAAGCTTAAAATATGGTGCAGAACAAAAGTGCCCCCTATTATCCTCATATTCTATTAAAACAAAGAGCAGTTTTATAATGTAAGTGGCCCTTATTTATTTTACCTTTCCCCATATTTTCCACATCCTTCTTCAGAGAATGAGGTGAATTGGTTTCTTGTGTGTGTTCTCCTTAAAAAAAGAGAAAGAAAAAAGTTATTGATTTAGTGATAGTGCTTTTTGTCAGTGTTGTCCTTACTACACATCCGCTTCAGAGAATCTGGAGAGGAAAATAAAAGGGGAGAAAAATATAAAGAAAGAGTAAGATCAAGCTTTATCGACAAATTTTTGGGTGCATAGCACAAATATTTGCAAATTCGTATTTTCTTCTATTTCAGTGAAGTATCTGCCTACAGCATGACCTCTTACAGACAATAGCTGATATCTCCTCAATACTCTTCTTGCTGAGCTGATTCCTCCTTTCCCTCTAACCCCTCTTGAAGATGCTCTTATCAGAGAATAACTGAGAGCAGGCAGAGAAAGGGGAAGATCCTTCTCTACAGTCTCATCTCTTCTCTCAACGGGAAGCCCGTGCTCTCCATCTGGGCAGGACCCTGTTCCAAAATCCACAGGCAAAATGCCTTTTTTGCCTTCATCAGCTCTTCAGCTTTATCATCTTCCAGAGCTCCATGGCATGGGTGTGTTGCAACTGGATATAATTTATATCCAGCTGAGATAAAATTGACATTAGTGGTATTTGCATCTAAAGGATACAGCTCCGGGGTCAGCCAATTGAGGGACTCCTGTCTTAGGCTGCTCACGTCAACTTTTAATCATATTATAGTAGAGAATTTTCTATGTAACAGAATTTGGCTATTTCCAGGCACAAGCATGCTACTTCCTTCAGCCTTTTTTTGTCTACAGATTAAATGAAATTTAAAAAAAACAACACGAGTTGTGAAGTTCACCCGAAGTTCACAGTTTGACTTACAAACTGAACCTTCTGACAAAAGGTGTTACTTTCATTATCATCTGCAACTGCAAAATTTTCCTGTGACTTCTATGAACTGCTTCTATAAAAAGCTATGAAAAACTTTTTTAAAAGAAAAAAAAATACCACTTTAGCTGAAATTGATGTGAGGTTGTCTGTTATTTACAGCTGAAATAGAAATGGACTCTCAATAATTAGGAAATATTTGGTAAATAACCAATTATTGAACTAATTGGATTAATTCTTGTTTTAGTCCAGCTAGTAAATACACATCATTAACTCTACTGATAAGTAATCACAAGAGACATAGATATAAATCTATTAATGTGTTTATGTAGTTGCAAGAGAGGATCATGGAGAAAATATCTTGGGTTTTGATATTTTGGTTGGTTTTGCTTTTCTTTAAATAAAAATCCATAGCACTGAATAGGTCGTCAGACAACAGACAACAGTTACTTTAAAAATTATTGTGTCATCAAAATAGGCTAATTTTAAAGTTGAATTGGAAAGCCTTGTAATAGATGCAGTCAGAATCTTTTTGCAAAACATTTGTTTCTGTTTTTAAAAATCGATGCAATCCTATATCCAGTAAACCTTGAAGTTATAGCATATGAAACGTATCCAATAGCTCTGCATTTTAGCATCTCCTCTCTCTTCATTCCTTAAAAAAAAACCAAAAAGCAACCACTCATTCAGGCACATACATTTACACAACTGGTATCTGGTGCCAGCAATTCCATTTTAAAAACTTGTTTATGTAACATGGTGATTTAAAAAAAAAAAAAAATTTTGGGGGGGACATTTGGTAAAAACAAAGTATTTTCTGCAGGTAAGTTGTTTCACCACAGTAGAAGATATAGCAAGCTTAAAACTGTATCACTTTTTGGGCAGTGGTTTGAGGAGTTCCCACAATGTAAAATGCCTTTGTTGTTTTCTTTTTCAGCTAGCATAATCCTTTTTTAAACTGGACGGCTAACAAAACAAAATATTTTGTCAGATAAATTAGGGTACGATAAATCAAAAGGGAGGAATTTAAGTTTAGGAAGGGTGAATTTTTTGAATTACAAACAGTACAGCATATTCCAAATCCATTTCTTCCACTGAGGCGTCCTTTTCTGAGTGTTCTATGTGCAATTTTGAGGGATAACAGGCTCACAGACAGAAGGTAACTGGATATTTCAAGGAGGAGGAAGGGAAAGGGGAAGAGACTAGAGTATTGTGACCATACAGCTCTTTCCCCCTCGCTCGGTTGAGCTCCCAGGGCCGTATGGTTTGAGGTTGCTGACTCGCTGGGACAGAAAGAACTGCACCAAAATGAAAATAAGGGCTTGTAGCATGAAGAGTAACTTCCCCAGCGTCTGCAGCCTCCCTGCTAAGCTGCTGAAAAGGCCTATTAGAAAATGCTCCATGCTTGCGCCTGATATAAGTAAAGAATGGGAGTGGAAAAATGGAGGTATTTAAAGGCAAAAGACAGGATATACGGTTTTAAAGAATAATTGCATTTCTAAACTGCTTTCTGATGTTAAAAAAAAAATAATAATCTCAACATTATTATTGTTAGTGGCAATAATAATCAGATGGGTTTCACCTTTTCTGTCCCCCTGAAAATGATAATCAGGAGCCCGCTCTTCTCTGTTTTTCCATACTTCCCAGAGGCCTCATCAAGCGTTGTGTACTGTTCTACCTTAATTGAAAGGGAGGAGGTATTGAATATTTAACCAGCTTCCCTTCTCTTAAATGTTAATTAAAAGCTAAATAGGTGTTTAAAAACAAACAAACAGAAAGCCCAAAGAATTTTAATCAGTCTAAGAAAAAATCACTTCCCCTCCTAATAGGTCCACCATAACTCTCCTGGGCCTTGTCTGCACACAAACTTGCAGCATTTGGAGCGCCAGGACTGAAAGCTGTGCCACCCCCCTGTGTGGACATGGAGATTTCCTTTAGGAAAGGCTATTTCAGTTTGTTCAGAAAAATCAAGCTGCGCCTCACCCATCTCTTGGATAGAGGGGAAAGAGGGTGAAATATTTGCAGGCCGCTTAAACTGCCTCAGCGAAAGCTTTGGGTGCCTCTGCCCTTCCCCACGAGCTCAGGTGTACAGATACTGTTTTTCTGGAATAAAGGTACAAATAGCTTTCTTAACCTGCAGTGTGAACACTCACCCATGGAGGACACCTCAGAATTACTCAAAAATTGGGACTGTGAAAAACATAGGTCCCAGGCTGGGACGACCTCAGCTCTTGTGATGCCGCCATTTTATCAGCTCTACGTCCACCGGAACGCTTAAGATTTGAATTTTTGACATCTGAATTTTTAATTTAATAATCTGAATTTAATTTAATTTCTGAACTTATCCTCCTCAAGAGAAATGCACTTTGCCCTCACTATAAAAAAACCACAAGCCGGACATAGCCGGGTTACCCCCTGATGCTGTGCCACCTCCTGCAATCGTTCCCCAGGAAGCTCTCTGAGCCCTCACCGAAAAGCAGCTAAAAAATTCCACGCTGTCCCAGACAACTCGGCTACCTCAATGTGCTGATTTGCCCAGCACAGAGCATGGATGGTCTGGGAATATAATTCCATTCTCCTGGCTCTACACCCTGCTCCTGGTCCTCGGCTTGTGCCCTCCACAACCCTGACTACACTTGCAGTTTCAGACCACGTCGTGCAGAACCATCTCCTCTTTCTCTGTCTTCACATCATTCCCGTTATTCCTGGACAACCACTGTGCTCTGCAGAGCACACCACGTCTGCCAAAAACTGTGAAGCCCCAGCACTCACTGGTCCATCGTAACTTAAACAGCCACCAGTATCTTCATCTGGAGAGAGCGCTGTCTGCAGACACAAAGACCACAGCAAAAAGTTGCTGGTTATCTTCCGGATATAAATATATATAGATATACACATTTATATCCACTTAAAAAATACAGGCAGATGTGAGCAGACTTTCAGTGCTCCAGAGGCTCCCTCTGCATCTGAAATTAATGACTTGCTCTAAGACATGCAGAGTTCTTGCGTATGTCCTGAAGAAATTCTAAACTTACTGAAAATATTCATGCATACTGCATATTCATGCCACTTTTTGGGGGAATAATCAATAGGATATTCGGGACTTGGCAAAATATGCCTACTTTAGAAAACTCAATAAGCATTTTTTATGTGTTTTCTTGTACCGGGGCTGATAAATGTCTTAAAAAATCTGGAGTTTCAAATGGCAATTTGCCCCCAAAAGTGATTTAAATTTAAAACAAACTAGATCTTTTTTATGCCCAGATAAATCCTCATTTGTAACATCCATTTAAAGTTTAAAACACGAATATCCGATTAAAAAACCATCCGCATTGAAGTACTAACAGATAGAGGGGAAAAAGTGTTTCAGAATTTCAAACTAAGCACTCAAAAACCTAGGCATGACCAACCTAAAATGATTAAATGTTTAAAAAAGATAAGGAATCTGTTGGCTTTTGGTCTGAACCTTATTGATACATCAGAGAACAATATCATAATTTTATTTTAGAAGCACAAGAGCTAGAAAATTTCTTATTCTTGGTTTGTTTTGAGTGGAGGGTAATACGGTCACCAGATTTCAGAAGATGAGGCTTTAAAAAACACACCTAATATTAAGAAAATTGCAAAAAGTAAAGAAATTCAACAATGATCCACCCTCTCTTAATAATTAAAAGAGAGTTCAGGGAGTCCTTAGTAATAACAGATGAGAAATGAGAGAAATAAGAGAAACAAGGATGCAGTCCTACAGTCCATCTGCAGATTTTTCTGTCATGCAGATCCATGTATTTATACACAATCTTATGTGTTAATATGCAGTGCTGGATCCCACATCTGAAACTTCATCTTGTCAACTTTTAACTTCTTTGGGGGTTTTTTGCAAACATCTTTCACAATCAAATTTAAAGTCATTTATCTTCTGTATCCAATGCTTTCCACTTATCCCAGTTAAGACTACACAACCATCCAGTCTACTGTATAATACAAGCTGGGCTGTTTTCAACCCTCTATAAAGTATTTTACATCTACAGCAATTGCAGCATTTGCAGAGTTGCCCTGAAAATATATTTAAGAGTAAATAAAGGAAACCCGGCTCACCGTTTCCAGCCTGAATTTTCCTGAAACAGCCCGAAAAAGCATCTTGTACAGATCAAAAAATAAAATCAGGGGAAATGCAGCAAGATTTGATAAGCTGACTTCTAGCTGTTATTAACACCCAGTTTTAGGGGTCCCCTTTCTCATGAAAACAGATTAATTAATTAGATTGGTTGAAGAACAGCTTATAGAACTTCTCTTTAAGAAACACGCAGCCTTGCAATGTTCTCCTACCCTTCAACTCCCACCGATGAAGGAGGGTCGGGGTGGCAAACCCAAGGAAAATAGACCAGTTACATAAGTTGGTCACAGTTACCTCTCCAAACTGCCATGGGATTTTGAATAATTTCGAGCTTTTTCCAGGCACTGCCTGACAGGGAAGGAAGGGGGATTTTCGCTGGCAGTTTTCTGGCCGTGCAGGACGAAGGGCTGTGGGATCCTCAAGCCCGTATCTATTTCAGCCTTGGAAAGGACTCTGTTGTGCATCTGTGAGTTCACTGACACGCTGAGACCGGGAAGCCAACATTTGCACTTCGAAACAACTGTCCCTGTCACAGAAAACCCTGCTTTTGTTTCAAGACTCTCTTTAGTAGGTTTAATATATAAATACAAGCCCATCTCACATTGAGAGGAATTCCCAGGACCATTTCGTCTTCCTTAACCTTATTAGGAAGGCAGAGCTTTAAGCAAATCACAAAATGTATGAAGTTATGTTAAAGAAATTGGAGGGCCAGGATATTCTGGAAAATGGTTTGACAACCAAGCAGAAAAGCAGTAAGAATAAAATCCACTGACTCTGTGGAAGACTAAGAAGGCCCAGTCCTGCAGAGGTGGACTGATACAATTTCCTCGGAAGATAACGGAGATGCTTGTTCTTAGAGAGTGCACAGAAATCATCTTCAGGATGAACATTTTGCCCTTAAACATTCTGCATTTCTTTACAGTAGGTTTATCTCAGATCCAGTCCCAAGACCTTCAAACATGCAGGCGCTCCTCTAATTTTACTCAATATGTTTAAGACTGTCAACAGAGTCAAAACATGCAGGGCAGTAAAAAAACCCTGAAATTCACGTTTAAATTTACCATGAAGATAAACATACAGCTAGCGTGGACTTAGAGTGTCAGTGAATAGAAAACATTTGGAGTTTTAGAGAGGGAGAGGATGCTGCAATATCTAAATAAAAAGCAAATTATAGCCATAATTTACTGTTTAAAATGAGCATGTATATAATAATTTTATAAAAGGAAAGAAAAAAATCCAACTTTTTTTCCCCAAAATTAATTAGCCACAGTGAAGGGCACTGACTATGCACAGTGTACTGTATTCCTAAAAATTCTCAGGTTCTTGAGGTTGACTTTTGCTATCATC
>VZTF01006965.1:4854-15246 GCA_013397755.1 Cnemophilus loriae | reverse complement strand
TTGGCACACAGCCAGGGTCAATCCGCTACAAGCAGTTAGATTTGCTTTCAGAATTTTCATGTATTATATATTAAACTGTCTATTACATTCAGGTTTCTTCTCTCCCCTTCAAGATTACTTTCTTTTACTCTGTCCCTGCTCAATCTGCACAAGTAAAACCAAGTTTTGAGCAAAAGGCGTTTCTTCTCAAATAAGATTTTGATGAAGCACTTACTGATTCTAGAAAGGCAAAAGGGAAAATAATAGAAACCACCTTATTTTGCTACTTGCAAAAGATAAAACAATTAGAAAAATTCAGTGACTTATCCAGATCAATGTGGGGAATCAAATATAGATCTCCTGTATATCAATCTGTTACCTCCAACACACACACACAGAATAGCAGTTCCTCCCAAAGCATACATTTCAAGCACTACAAGAAAAATACAATTAATTTCAGAAACCTACTCAAATTACTTGCACTCATCTTTTACAGCTGAAAGTTTGAATATCAAATTCAGAAGGGATAATCTCAGTGCTCAAAGAGGGTGCCATAGAGTATAGGATAACTAGTCAAGAAGACAAATTATCACTTAAAAGGATTCTCCCAGAACCTCAGGAGCATACCATTCATCTACCATGACCTTTCTCCACAGATTTTGTTCGGAAGTCTTCCACTCTCTCTACTCTGTGGGAGAAGACGGTTTTCTGCCTATAGAGAATATGTAGAATAGGTTTTATGCAAGTGCTCATTAAAAAAAAACCAAACCAAACAAACAAACAAACAAAAAACAACCAAAAAAACCCCACAGAATCAGTGTTACTTAATCACTGACTTATGAACAAGCTTTTGAAGAGTAGACAGATGGTTCAAGAAGAAATGACAGCACTGTGAGAGCAGCCAGGGTTATGGAAGTCATAGGTCTAAAATATTTGCTTTCTTAATTGTCCTAATTTCACAGAATGCCATATATTTTCATTAAAAAATAGCAGAAAGGGAAGTTCCTAGTTTATCTCATTCAGACTATTCACTGTGATAGGAAAGATAGGTGCTAATGTCTTTACAAACGACTGGATGGGTGAGGGTCTTTAGGAGAAATGGGTGTTAATGTCTCTACCAACATCAAGCCCCACAGGTTTGTTACAGAACCCAGACAGTTTGACCAGAGAGTTTTAACTCCTGAACTTTAGGGTAATAGGAGAAATGGGTCCGCACAAAGTCTATTGCAGAACCCAGACAGTCTGAACTTCCGAACTTTGAGGGGAAAAGATGATACACGTTCAAAGGGGAATATGTGGAAGGCGGTTTGGGAAGGCTGTACCTTCCTAGTGCCTCAGCCAATGGGAAAAGGAGGAGAGCAACATGTGTTCAGGAGTTTAGGATAAAAAGAGGCTGCGTCCTCCAAAACCCCAAGAGAGACCCCACGGAGTATGCCTTAGTGGACTCTCTCCCTTTATTCGAATAAAGTGGCAGGACTCCTCTGTCTCCTTTGTGGACACTGACTTTTCACAGCGTGGCTTTTTCACACAATTATTTTAAATACTTCTATTGCATTGCTTTTGTATACTTCAGAAAGGAAGCTAGTAACCCCACTATCAGCAGTGCTTGCTTATACAGACTTAGTCCATAGAAAGTTCTACTTTATTAATGGTGGTAGAAGTAGTATCCCCCCTTACATTAGAGATAAATGGTCAGAGAATAACTTGCTAGATCTCATATCAAGTAGAAATTTTCAGATTCAACAACAAGAAACACACATTTAAAGTGTGGTACTACAACATCATGAGTATGACTATGCTGATATAATCTTGTAGAAAGTTATGTCACAATGCCTACTGGTAATATACATTAAACTATCAGGGACACCTAAGGGGAGTTGCAATTCTCATGCACAGTCTAGTGAGAATCAAAAATAACTACAGTCAATAGAGCTATTCATGTACAAAGGAAAAAATGGCCTGCAATACCTAGGCACAAAGATGAAAGAGAAGTTTTAGCCTCTGTTTTGATTTTGTCAGCCTGAAGGACTCCAAAAACTTAATCTAGAAACATTTTTTTAAAAGGTGGGAATTTGTTTTAGATTCTAATGTTGCCCTAACCTTTATGCAGCACCTTGGCAGTGAATATATATTACTTCTGCTATCTGACATTTTTGGGTTTACTATCTATCGTCCTTATTTTGCCACCAGCAAATATGTCAAATAAAGCACTTGCATTAAAAACAAAACCAAAAAACCCACAAAACCTAAAACCAACAAAAGCACTACAAATGGCTACATGTTAGGTATGGGGAATAAAAAAGCACAAAGCATATTTTGCTGAGTAAACCTGACAACAATCTAAAAAATGCATATGACTGACAGTCAATCACTTTATACTATAAAAGGCCAGTCCCACTTTTGCACAGCAAGGATTTCTAGCATACCTCCCTAAGGTATGTGAAGATCCATCCCTTGAGTGGGGATGGCCCTCAAAGTTACTCCTCAAAGCTGAGTGAAAGAGGTTTGCCCACAGTCATTGGTATGGGTGAGTGACATCAATCTCTACTTAATAATCATTATGCCATCTTTAAAATTTTTTATTTAATAAGTAGTGCACTATACTAGTAGTTATAGCTATCCATACTGTGTAGTAAATAATTCTGATTATGTTTTTGCCTACTCATTATTATTGTAATCAATTTAAATAATTTTTAAAAAATTTATATAAATATATTTGGTTTGCCATCCTTAACATGTGGGAGAAAGTTGTATAAAGGTTCAATTACACCTATGCAATCCTTTAGACATAAACTGTTGACCAAGTCTGGGGCCAAGATTGGCTCCAACTACATCCAGTCTCCTCACTGAGAAGGAGTTTAGAAAGCAAAGAGGTCCTTTCTGCACCCTGTTACTCAGTGGCATGGCTTCTCTAATAAACTTTGTCTGAAGCTCCCATTATGCCCATTCCACCTTCCAGCTGAAATATGCTATTCTATAACAAAAAGACATATGGACACTGTATTCAAGTAAATATAGAACTGAAAAAGCAACTCTAAACAGGACCTCTCTCCCCTCCAATATACCAAAGCTATCTTCTTGATAACTAGCTGAACTAAACCTACTTTCCTTGGCATTCTTTCTTTTTTTTTTTTTTAACTGAAAGACCAATGTATGAACACTGTCTATAATAGTCTTCTAAAAGGCTGGCCTTGTATCTATTATAAGATAAAACAGTAAGAAAAACAACACCAGTATATTAAGTGAGGACAAGGAATATAAGCTAAGCATACCAGTGAACTACATCTAAAAAGGTACAATAAACCTAGACCATAGAATCATAAGATTCATATTCTACAACTAGCCTCAGCCATTACTTGGTAAAACGGTTTGGCCTTGAAGCTCATAAACCTCTTAAAAAACCACACAAAACCCCCAAAAACCAAAAAGCAAACAAACCACCACAAACCTCCCCCAACTCCACCATAACCAAATTGTATCCCCCACCCCCTCAATGAACATAAGCTGCTTTTCTTCTTCCAAACAAACTATTTTGCATTTCACCCATTAGACATTCATGAAAATCCTTCTCAAAATGTATTAAAATACCAGATTTACTACTTTTGTACAGTTTTCTCCAGTCTTGCATTAATACTTACTGGAGACTTAACTTTTCAGTGTAAATACACACAAATACACTGACAAAAGAGAATCACTTGGTAACTGTCCTTAGAATTGGTGGCAGTCACTCACAAGTAGTAAGAAATAGTTTTTTAAGGAAACAACTCTTTCTTTTAAAACAACTGTTTCTTCTTGTTAGTTCTATGGAACCACAGTCAAAATAGATTTGAACAACTACACAGGCATACAAACTCGAATTCTTACACAGTTAATCATCAAAAATCTTGTAATATCCTATCTTAAATTAAGAAATTGAGAAAAAGCTGAAACAAATGGAAAATATAAAATCTGTTTTGAACTAGCTGGACAGAAGAGCTACATGCAACACTAGAAATTACTGTGATTAAAAATTATAGGCAAGCAGACTTCTGGGCACTCACAGTGGTGGGCTTTTTGGGGACCTTTTTTGACTCAAAAGGTAAACATGCACCTAAATTTTTATCACTTGCATATCACAATTGTAATACCTAGAAAATAAGTATTCTTTGCTATTTTAAGCATTTGTAAAAAAATATATTACACCTCTGTTTCTGAAAGTATGACAGGCACAGGCTGCAGACATATGGATAGTCAATTCAGATTCTGAATGCAATGCAGTAGAATTTAAACGATTGCAACCAGAATATTTTAGGAAGCAAGCTGGTTGGGAGCCTGTGAGCCATGCTTAAAAACAATAATCAAAATCCTTGCCATATAGATGCATTCTTATCACCTGACATAAGGTAACATAGAGTAAAGATAAGAATTAATGCTACATGTCTGATCTGCCCCACACTCACATTAGCTCACCCTTAATAACATCCAGAGTTTGGGAAAAATCTATGCCTTCCAGCCTTTCTATTTTACTTTCTTAGTGGCTATGACAGTCAGATCCACAGGGCATACCAAGATAAACTATAATTCTATAGCCCAATAAAGTCACAAAAAAGGAAGGAAAATAAAATTTTCTTTTATCCCAGGCTCAAATCCTCAGCCTCTTTCCAAATGCAGCTCTATATGTGATGATAGCAAAACAAGCTGCAGTAAACAGCTTTTGTTAAGACTAAATTTCCCCCTCTCCCCCAAAAAAGAAGTAAAATATTTATAACTGCACCAACTAAGGGTGGGAAGGTCTCTCCTCTGAGTCCCTCCCACAAGCCAGCAGTCTAGTAGGACCCCATCAGGACACAACCTCACTCCCTGTCCTGTTGTAACCACGTTCTGTTTATTCAGCGATTAGTTTCCTCTTGACCTCCATTTTTCCTTTTAATCAGAGGAGGGATAAGGAAATAAATTTGGTAAAGTATAAATAAGTCTTTACAGTTATAGTCCATGCATCTCTCAATATTAATAAAACAACCCAGTGCACATACTTATTTGTCGAAGCCACTATTTGCAGCTGGACCCAGGGCATTAATATATCTTTATATCTTTCACTGCAGCTTAAAAAGCAGGTGCAAATTTCTCTCATACACTCTCAGAATCTTATAACCTACTGCCGTCCATTCCTATGTTCTCATTGGTGAATGATTCACACACCAAGTACCCGCCCCAGCACTGCACTCCTAATGCTAATGGCTGCCCTTGCCTCTTTTTTCTTTTCAGTTGCAGTATCCTTAGCTGAAAAAAAATCCTGTAAAGCAGAGTATACTTTTACAACGTTATACAGTTTATACACATCACAGATTATAATTTACCCCCAGCATAATACACATGATCCTACATGCAGCCATCCAGACTTTTCTACTGTTACTCCAAATAAACCCTATCCTTGCTCAGGAAAGCTTAGCAACTATCACCAGTGCAACATGCAAATACATTTGTAACCGACAGGGATTACCTCCTTTTTTCCTTTCTCCCTCCCGCCCATCCCCCGCCCCGTACATTTTATTCTTAGTCCAATCCTCCTCCTATCTAGTTCAGCCCTAAAGAGAGCAGACGCCCTATACCTTGACTCGATTCCGTGCGGACTACCTCAGCATGCAGGACAGCAATTATGACACCAGTGAAATTAACAGCACAAAAAATGACAAGAAGTCTAGGAAACAAGCCTTTTTTTCAATTGCTGCTATCTCCAACTCCACCATCTTCTTTCTCCTCCTACTCTGGCAATTACCAGCAGAGCCTGCTCCTCTCTTACCCCGCCTCCCTCCACGTGACCAGCTTTCTCTCTCTCCAGCCTCCAACACACCGAGAATAGGGGTGTGGGGTGAGCTTTTTTTTTTTTCAGGTAAGCCCAGTTGATGCAGACCGGAAACTAGCTATTCCTTCCCCCAATAGAAGAGGAGGGTGCAGCATCCTAGCTACTCTCCAACAGCAAGAGCAATAAAGCTATCAAATCGGATCCTGTTGCTCAGGAAAGGGTATGAATGCGGCTTGCTTTAGTCACTATCAGCCCATGCAGAAAAACATTCTACAGTAAAAAGCTTCCTATGTGCGCTTTGAAAAGATTATTTCTCTCTACTAACAAACTAACCCAGAACTTAAAAATACAGCAAATACAAAAAACTGTATAACCGTTTAATTGTGCTAGTCTATTGGCTCCAGATGTCTGTGTAAATCAAGTAAATGCATCTTGAAATTAATTGTAAGGAGATTAACTATATAATTATATGCACATTAACCTGATTTGCATGTACAGATCAGCAGGGCTACCTTAAGCCTTTACAGCTGCTGAGAAAGTCTGCAACACCTCAGCTCAACTCATTAACTAGCTCATTTTTAGCTCTAGTTCACCTAAAGCTACAGAGAAAGCAGGAAGGAACCTGCCCTAGATACCAAGCTGCATACCATGGAGGGAAAAATATCACCTCTCACCTGGAGAAGCATTTGAAGTAGGAAACTTTATTGCTGTTTCAATTGCTTTAGTGCAGAAATGACCATAAACAATGCAGGCAAATCAATGGAGTTGGAAGACTGGAAGTGACTGGCACTCAGATCTCTTTTTCCTGCCCCAAACATATCCCTAAAGGCTCAGAAACTTCTTACAAAGTATACTAAAGAGTGAACCTCGCATTAAGGTTATAATGTACAAGCAATTATCTTGATAAAATAGTATTCAATAGCTCAAGTTCACTGGAAGCAATGTATTACTTGAAGGTTTTAAATGACCATCCTCTTTCTTATGCCTTTGTCAGCAAGGTCAAACAACCTCGCATCATACTCTCCACATGTCAATGCCCCTATGCAAGGAATCACAGCTCAATCTGCTCTTCTACAAGCTGAATAAATGGAACCCCTAAACCAGTAATTTTTCAGGATTATTTTTCAGTCCCAGATTGCTTTTGTGGTCTTTTTATCAACATTCCCATGTCTTGAAATTTGGTCATAAGAGCTATGCAGCTGACTAGTATAAGAGCAATCCTCAAGATTGAAATGCTTCCTTCTCTCCTTCTTTACATTAGGGCCTACAGCTCTCAGCAGGTCAGGGGGTGAGGGGCATACCCCACAGAAGAGGAGCAGCATCTCAGCATGAAGCTGTATGATGGAAGGACAGATTTACAAAGCTCAGGCATGTTCTTGGTTGCTGCTAGCCAACATTGTGCTTTCTTTCCTGTCTTGCAGGAGCCAGGGAAAACAATGCTTCTGTAGAACCAATAAAATAATAGCCAATGATATGACAGAACAATGGGAAGTGGAGGATGATAATTCCTTTAACTTCCCTGCATTAACAGTTTTACCAACACTGCTTTCCTGGGTGAGGGCATACCTGTTTACTTCTTTTTAATGTGCATAAAGATAACATTAGTCCTTACATTAGTCCTTAGTTTCATTTACAAGCCTCACTAGATAAGAAACATTTGCAGCTAATAGTCTTGCCAGTCAGCATCGAGTAATCAACAAAGTAGTTGTAAGGAGCACTAGTCAGTGCATTCTTTTATCTGAAGGATTTCAGTTGCTGTTATTTATCATATCTTGCTTATCTGACACAATTTTGGTTGAGTGGGTTGTATTACCTAATAATAAAGTGTCTATTAAAAGACATTTTCTTTGCTCCTGAGGATTTGGGGAGCTTTGGAGAGATGATGGTGTAAATACCCTTTTTAAAGCAGCTAAAAGGAAACTGCCATTCTGAAAAGAAAAGTAGCAACCTGGCTTGCAAACCAGGATATTTAAGTTTACAAAGGGTGGCAAAGAAGCATTTTAAAAGAAACAAAGTTAATGTGGCAGAGGTGAATGCTCAATAGCAGGCAGATTTGATGAATATGTAAGAGTTTCTCAAACATAACATTGGTGTTAAGAACATCTTAATGGTGATGCACATATTAACCAAGAATACCTGTTGTAAAAGACAAAATGGGTTCCGATTCTTTTGAAACTGCTTTTAGCAGAAGATACACACCTCAGAAATTTTAGGCAGAGGAAAACTAATTTATATGAGCTCTAAGTTCACAGAACTCCATCTCCGTGTTCCCTCATTGACAAAGCAGCAGAGGGTTGTCAGTCAGTGTACTAACCTTGCACTTAGTCTTTGTGTGAGTCGACACAGGCAGGCAGCCGGAAGAACCACAGACTCGAGGCTAAAATGGAAAGAGTAAATATATTTCCATTACCTTGCTAACCAGAGGATCCCCAAAGCAACACCTGGACAGAGGCACACAAGCGGAAACTCAGGCACTGTTAAACTCAGTCTATGCCAGAGGATCACTGCTGCTGTTCACACTGGCTTATCAAGAGTTATTACCAGCTGCAAGGTCACTTGAGCGATTTACAATCCTCCTCTCTTTTACTTTTAACCTATTCCTCACAGGATTCCACTCCCTCACTCAAAAGTCCACTGCTACTGGGGCTGGAAATGTGGGACAGGGAATTTACAAAGGTACTTAATAAAGCATATGGAAAAAGGAATAAGCATATAATGCTCTGATTTAAGCGTCCCACTGTCCTGGTTCTGGCCAGGACAGGGTTAATTTTTTGCAGTAGCCAGGAAGGAGCATGGCTAGGACCCTGAGGTTATTCTATACCACCTAACATCATTGCCAGGAGTGGGAGAAAGGGACTCTTCCAGGGAGAAGGGGTTCTTTCCAGTTGAGTAAACGTGGTGAAGGGAGCTATCCAGTATTGTCCATTATCAGGGGGTTTTTCCACGTGAACTTTTTGTTTTCTTGTTTCTTGCAATGCCAAAACTACAGCTTGAATTCATTTTTCCATTGGGGTGTAATGTATAGCAGAGCCCTGTAATCACTTGGACCCTAGGGTACCTATATTACCGGTATCACTCATGGCTGCTGCTAGAATCAAGGGTTTCAGTGAAACAGGTGCCCCTCTCAAAAGCTGCATTTTTATACTTTTTGTTAATGCTGCGCCCTCTGGACTAGAACCTGTAAGGCATATATATTGATAGGGCTTTAAACTAGATATGTTGGGGGAGCGGGATGTCATCAGGTTTAATGGTGATAAGGCGTGAGATGACATGCCATCCCACTCATAGCAGATAGATGCCAAATCCAGCAAGAGATGCCCAAAACCTGGAGAGGTATCTCTTACAGATCGAGTGGGAGCTTCAGACAACCCCTGCCTTAGGCTCAGATTTTTGGCAGCAGCTTAAATTTAGGTGGCCTGCACCTAAAACCGCTTCGGCTAGCAAGTTCTAAGGATGGCAGATCAGGTTGAAACAAAGAGCTGAAATAAAGAGTTAAGCCCCCACAACTGTGGAGTGAACATTCCTTAATAACAATTCTGCCCAGCGATTGGGGAAAAACAGTTATTTATTCGCTCAGAATGTCCAACGAAACAAAGACTTTCAATGGTTTATATACACTACGAAACTTCAGCCCCCCGCTTCTTTCTGGCCAGATTTCGTCATAGGCAGGTGTATGGTTCATCTTGCTGTTCTTCTGTGGAGCAATACTGCCATCTAGTGTCCTTTTCTGGTAATTTTGGGTGGGGGGTCTAAAAATTTCTTGGATTTTAATCATATTACCATCTTTCTTGATGTCCTTTGGATGACCTTTTAAGTCTCACACATGCGCCTTCCCTTCTTAAGGTGTCCAACTTATCATCTTATTGTTTTAATTGCTTACCTAGACATCTAATCCATCTCTAGTTATAAAATAACTCCAAGGCTCCTCTAACTAAAACAATACCCCTTTGACTAAAACTTCTGGGGTCTAGCAACCCCCTTAGTACAGGTACAGTACATTTATCAGAGTTAAGCCTAAGTTACTCCCTAGTTTTCCCATAACATCTGTCTTATTAGAACAAAGTTAACCACTGATTAAAACTAAAAGCAGCTAAAATAACAGAATTATAGAAATTAACAGTCACAAAAACAGATTTCTTAATTAATTTCAATACAGCTCCTTAAAAAATTCAAGATCACTGAATTTCTTGGCTAAATAGAATATATCTCTCTTTTAGGTCTATTATAAAATGAGTTGTTTATTGAATAGACAGGAGATAACAGACAAGAGGCCTTAAACAGAGTTACTTATTACACAGTATAAAACAAAAGAACTACTAGTAGATTACATAAAACAGTGCACAATATCAAGGTACCTATATAAAGCTAGCAAAGAAATAGTATAGATTAGGAATCAATGTAACTTACCACCGAAATGACAATAGTGTACACAGAGTCTTTTCCCTCAACCCTCGAAAGAGTAACCACAAAGCTGGCATCTCAAACTTTAGGGAGAAGGCCCCACATATTTCCAGGGAATGTGCTGAAGACCTGCTTTGTGAAAGTTTGGTGTAGCTTTTATAATTTGTAAAGTGGTGTCTGTCAGTCAGAAATTCCAGCTTATCTTTCCACATCTTGCTTCCACAGCAAGA
>VZTF01006964.1:877107-893947 GCA_013397755.1 Cnemophilus loriae | reverse complement strand
TCTCTGGATCAGGCAGATGGACATCTCCTGAGATCTCTGCCATGGGACACAAACTCTCATCTACCCCTGGTGCTTCCTGCATTGGATTCCTCTTTTGGACTGAACTGTTTATCTCTTTTGACGCATTAAAGTTCTTCTGCATGGCAGCCCACACCTCTGTGTCATCCTTTCCCCTACAGACACGATCCCAAGATGCCCAAGCAGAGCAGTGTTGAGCAGGGGTGGTTCTGGGAGGGTATTTCAGGGATGTTCGTGCAGTGATTGTTCACACAATGATTGTTAACTCTCCGTGCAGGGTCCCTGCCTCTCTGGACACTCCAGACACACACAGTCAGGAGGAAGGGTGTTTCTCTGGGAAGGTTAGGGGTGCATGGCGTATATGGAGAGCCTTCATTATTCCCAGAGGGAAGGATGAAAGAGTGTACTGAGCCATTTTCAGGCTTTCCAAGTGAGTAAAACACCACTGCAGATCATGTGTGCAGGGAGACAGAATCCTTTGACAGATTTAGTCCATCACAGGCTTCTGGAAACAGTTTTTTACATATTTTTGCAGACAGGGCAGGAAGAGGCAAGCTTATCTGTGCTTGAAAACGTCTTTTCTTAGTATTTCCACTCAAGAGAAGCCTACACTGTTCTCCTGATGTACAGTTATGATTCTATAAACACCCTAGCTCTTGTACCTTAAGATGATTCTGCTCTTGCTGCTACCAGAGAGCACTGGTAAGTCTTCAGTCATCTACTGGAACTAAATTAGGCAAATTTCTGGCTACTGTCAGAAAAACCTTGGCCTGTAACTCCTAACTAGAGCAGTGGGAAACCTTCTAGTGTATCTTCTTCCCCTAAAGGAAATTGGGGGATTGAACGTCAGTGCCTTTTGCTCACGTGTATGAGACTCCTCATTTGAAGTCAGTTCCAAAAGAGGGTGATTGCCCTGAGGAGAGGGAGCTGCGAGTGTGGATTGCCCAGGGAGAAGAAACAACTGGAGCACAAGTCTGATGAGGAGAAGCTGAGGGATCTGGAGAGACTCAGCCTGGAGAAAAGGAGGCTTGGGGGGACCTTCTGGCTCTGCACAACTCCCTGACAGGAGGATGCAGCCAGGTGGGAGTCAGGGTCTGATCCAAGGGAACACGGGACAGAGCGAGTGGAAACAGCTTCAAGTTATGCCAGTAGAGGTTTAGCTTGGCTATTAGGGAAAAATTCTTCACTGAAAGGGTGGTAAGACATTGGAACAGGCTGCCCATCAGTGCTGAAGTCACTATCCCTGGAAGTGTTCAAAGAACATGTAGATGTGGCACTTAGGGACATTGGTTAGTGACGGCCTTGGCACTGCTGGGGGAACAGTTGGACTCGATGATCTTAGAGGGATTTTCCAACTTTGACAATACCATGATTCTATGAAGTAGAGGCAGAATGATGGGCTCAAGCCTCGGTTTCCCAAAGCAGAGTCTCAGGCATCAGATTTATAAAAGTAAATAATTTAATAGAGCAGTACACAGCAGGTGAGCTCAAGCTGGTGCAAAGAAATCCCCAGTCAGTGATGTCCCTGTGACTTGGGCACCTGCCCTTCACACGTGCTCGCACACACCTCTTGGTCCAAGTTTTGGTCTGGGGTCTTCTAACACCTTGCTGAGTTCTTTCTCCAAGTCAGTGCAGGGGGACATTCTGAGCTCACAGAGTTGCAGCCTCCTGATCTGCTCTGGCTTCTGGTGCACCGGAGGACTAAAACAGCTCCAGACATGAGATAAACACAACTGAGCACCCAAACCATCAGTGTGCTATTGTTGCAAAGTGTGGAGTATGTAAAATTTTCTTAAGAAATTATATTCTCTGATGCGTGATCTCTGTATACTTTCAAGCCTAATCGACAAGAGAGATTTAATTTGCGAAAGAGAGAGCAGCCAGCAAACTGTAAGTGACGTCCAGGTGTAGGAAAGACAACTTGTTCCTAGAATTGCCTTGTTAAGGTTTAGAGTTGGACATGCTTCATTGATCTCAGAGCTAGGGAGAGGTTAACAAAGCTTGTGAAGGAGGACGAACCTCTGATAGTGGGCACAAGGAATGCAGAATTTACGGCCTTCAAGGACATCTGGCAGAACTCCCAAGATTAGGAAGAAACTAACAAAGCCAACTCAGCAATTGTGTTGAAATCAGCTCCAAGTGGGTAAAAGATAATTCCGTCAGGGGCAGATTGCGGCCACCAGCACCCAGACCACTGACCCAAGAAACCCCCCGACCCTAAAGAAGAGAAAGACTGAGCATGTGGACTAATCAGCATGAGAAATGAGAGAATCATCAACCAACAGAAGATAGAATACTAATTAATAAGAGAACTATGTTACGTGTAGCCAATGAACACTAACTCCTTTGTTTGCTAAAATGTATAAATAGTAAAAAGTTTTTATATTTGGCACACTTGATTTGTGGAATTCCACCGAGCACCTAGGCTTGTGCAACTCTGAAGTAAATAATCAATGTCTTCCCTTGAGCGTATAATTTTTGGTTTGTTACACACCAGGTAATGAATGCAATTTTTGTGGGCATTATCAATGTTCTTCCCATACTAAAGTCAAAGCACAGCACTGTGCCAGCTACTGGGAAATTACTGAGGGAATCAACCCCATTCCAGCCAAAGTAAATTGTCTTATGAGCAAGGGCTGAGGGAGAGGGGCTTGTTTAGCAAGGACAGGAGGCTCAGGGGGGACTTTGTCACTCTCTACAACTCCCTGAAAGGTTGTAGTGAGGTAAGGTCAGTCTCTTGTGCTGTGCCTCTAGTGAGAGGACCAGGGGAATGGCCTTGAGCTGAGACAGGGGAGATGCAGATTAGATCAGGGTGGTCAGGCCTTGGAAGGGGCTGCCCAGGGAGGTGGTGGAGCCACCATCCCTCGGGTGTTCAGGAGGCGTCAGGATCTGGCGCTGGGTGATGTAGTTTAGGGGTTCAGGGGTCACAGTGGGAGGACACTTGGACTGGATGACCTCGATGATCTCAAAGGTCTCTTCCAACCTCGACAATTCTGATTCACTGTCCGGGGTCACTTGATAACCAGCGCCTCAGCCTGCAGCAGGCCCAGTCGAAAACATCAGAACGAGCCTAAGTCTGGCTCATTCCACCTAAATGGGTGTATTTCGGCTGAACATTCCCCAACACCTCAGGGTGCTCTCAGACTCCGGGGTCGGGGCCCAGCGGCGGCTCCCGGCCCGGCGCCGCCGCCCTCGATGGCGCCGCGCGCGCGGCGTTGCCCCGGCAACCGNGCCCCGAACCCAGCCCCACAGCCGGACCGGCCCCACAGCCGGCCCCGAGGCGGACCCGGCCCGGCGCCACACCCAACCCCGCAGCCGGCCCCGAGGAGGAGGCGGACTTGGAGCCACAGGCGACCCTACATCCGGCCCCGGAGCGGATCCGGCTCAGCCCCACACCCAGCCCCGGAGCGGAACCCGCCCGGCCCCGCCATGGAGCTCGAGGAGGACTTGGGTGAGGCTCGAGGCTTGGCTGGGGAGGGACGGGGAAAGCGCTCGTGGGCTGCGGGCAGGGCCGGGCCCAGACCCGCGCCACTGGGGTCCGTTCCCTCTCGGGCCGGGTTTGTCAGTCTCCTCGGGCCAGGACTGTCCCCTCTCGGCCCGGGTCCGTCCCCGTACCCAGTGCCCGAGCCGGGCAGGCCCTCGCGGGCCCTCTCTCGGTGATTCCAGCTCAGGTCGCCACACCAGGTGCAGCTGGTGCGGGTGGGGTCCGGCCTGTAGGATTTGACTGAATAAAGCGACTTAGTTTGGTTCGAGCGTGACTTCCACCCGTGTCTCCCGGCTCAGCCGCTCCAGGCGGTTTTGGGATCCGTTTCCATGCAGTGCGGACAGGGACAGGTACAAGGATCTCCCTGCACGTGGCATTGTTATAGTGCCTTTGGTGGTTTCAGCCATATATCAATTACAGCTGGTCGGCTGCCCAAGCTGCTCCTGTGCTGCTGCTGTTTGGTGCCGGACATGCGGTGCTGAGGGCTCTGCTCCTCCTCTGGTGCTCGTCTCTGTCTCCTTCCCTTCATTGGCAACGCACTTGGTCTTGTGTGGAGCCAGTTCAGAGAGAGGCTATTGGGAAAAATCTCAAACAAATAGTGTTTAGTCTTGTGAATTCCTTAAACAGACAGTGCTTAATCCAGTATTTACATATATCAGTGATTAATGTGCACTAGTGGGTATCTTAGCTGGGAGAGTAAAGATTGTGTGCCTGATAAAAGGTGTATCTTGGCCAACATTCCCATAGTTGGAGTGCATTCAAGGAGAAGAAACCCTCCTCAGGGGGGAGGAGGGGATTTTTGGAGGAGCATCCCCCACGAACCTGGTGCCAAAATAGAGTAATGCTGCTTTCTAATACTGAAATTACCGTGTTAGAGAGTTTTATTTTTCATGATTTGGTGACAAACCCACTTGTGATTGCTCTTCCAGGGGCAGCTGGGTCAGTGCAAAGCCAGGTGGGTTTTCAGCTGCTCTAATGCCCTGAGTGGGCTGTTGAGGTGGGAGGTGCTCAGAGGCAGCAGCACTGCACAGCCCGGATGGAAATGAGGATCCCACCTGTCCCTTCTCTTTCCAAGTGACTCTTAGCCTGAATTCTGCTCGTTGGGACTTCTGGAACAGCATTTTAACAACTGCCAGCCTGGGGCCTGATGGAGCCACATGTGTGAGAGAGAAGTGCAGAGGCAGCAGCAGCCGGTGCCTAGAGCTGGGTTTGGCTCCTGGGTAATCAAATCCTGAATGTGCTGAAAGCCTGGGCAACAAGAGTGGCAGAGCAGAAAGAATGGGAGCAGCCCAGGCTCCCTGGTGTGTACCCCACAGACAGACCCATGGGCAGTAGTGGGGCCTTGTGTCTACTCCCGGCTCCTCTCTTCCTCACTGAGAATATGCATATTTATTAATATTTATATTTTAATATATTTTATAGACAAATGTTACGCGTGAATTCACACCGCTTCGTGTTCAGTATGTTTGTTCCTCAGTGTTTTTGCTGGTTTAGTAATGCCTCCGCTCCTAAATAATTACATGATTAAAAGCTTCATTCGGAGTGTCATGTACCATGTTAGGCACACCAGAACGGCTGCCTCCAGAATGTAATTCAGTTCCCTCACACTGTTGATGGAAAAAAGATTTGGTTCAGCTGCTGAAGGCGCTGGTGGGTGTGACATGATCCCACTGATCCTCCTCCAGGAGAGCTGGAAAGTGCTGCTGGCTTTCCCTTGGAGTAAGGGTGGTTGCCTCACTAATAAGGTAACCTAAAGAGGTATTATGCTCAGTGGTGCTGACTCTCCTCTTTTCTAACTAATGTCCCAGTTATGAGAATTTCAAGTTTAATTAATTTGGTTATGCAAAGCAGGTGCCTGCATTAATGAATGTTTTCAAACTAAGAGCAACTGGTTTAACTCCCTCAGACCACAGCCCTGATGTGGTGGTGTGGGGTTTTCCCGTGTGACTCTCATCTTTCTAACCAGACGCTTTTCCCTGTTCTCCTGTTCCATCAGATGTGTTGGATCCAGAGAGGTTAATCCAGTGCCCGTTGGTTAAACACCATCGGATCAGAGCGCGGCGCTTTCCCTATCACCTGGTGAAGTGCAAGGAGGTGAGCTGGGCAGGCACTGACTGAGTGACTCTGTGCATGCAAATACACCCTGTGTTGCTGCAGTTCCTGACAAGTAGCCCTGTTTAGCCTTTATTTCATGTAACTTCAGGATTTGTTTAGTAATAGGTCCAGGCACACATGAATTCACCCAAGACCAGTCTGGCTCTGTTTGAAGGACACAGAGATCCTTCATGGTTAGTTCAGGGAGGAGACTCTGGTCTCTTCCAGCAGCTCACAGGGAGGCCAGATTCATTTTTCCACTTTCAGCTGAAGAGAAGACTCTGTTGGAGTTCTGTGCACCCCTCTGGGCCCCTCAGAGCAGAAGTGCTGTGATGTTGCAGTTCATTCTGTCACTGCAGGGCCTGGCAGTTTTGTTTTGCCAACAGCTGTTTCATGTGCATCTGGCAGAAACTGCACATCCTGGGCTCAGCACATTTGGGAGAGGTTTATTCCCTTCTCCATCTTTAATCAAGAATTTGATTACAAATCATTTCATACGACACACTCCTTCCTCTCTTCTCCTCTGTTGTCCTCATGACTGGGTTTCTTTAAACCTTCTGAGCTTTGGGGTTTTTCTGAGACTTTTTAAAACCTGATTGTCCCCTTTTGAAGTTTGCCAGTGTGTTTTTAAAACAGTCCAGCATTGCTGTGCCTTCCACTTAAGATGCAATTGTAGACAGCATGTCCTGGCTTCAGTACAATAAATTCATTTTGGTGGAACTAGAGCCTTAAAAATATTAATTTGCTAGTGAAAGTGGGGGGCAGAGCTAAGTGGCAAGTACCAAACGTCCCAGAGGGCTGAAATGTTCCGTGTTGAGCCCCTGCACATTTTGGCAGGACGTGAGCTGGGTGAACAGTGTTAGCAAGTAAACCTTTAAGCATGTTGGTTTTGTCCTGGTGTTGCCTAACTGATGACCAGAGAGTTTTGGGAAGTTTCCTAGTTAGGAGGATGAGGCGAGATAGTGATCATCAAACAGATAAAGTCAGTGTCTAAGTAATTAGCAGAAGAGCTTGGGGATTGTCACTGGTCCATCTGAAGATGCCACAGTGTGTTATTTGCAGTGGCAAGGGTCTGGGTGGAGATTGTTCCTCTTGCCTGGGACAAGTTTCTTGAGTTTCCTTATGCACAAAATCCAGTTAACGCTTCCACCTGGCTCAGTCTCCCATTGCTGTGTGCAGAGCACAGCCCTGACCCAAACAGGAACACTGCAAGCAGAGCAAGTTGGATCTTCTTGGCTGGAACTGTGTTAGAATCGTGGAATCACAGGATGGTTTGTGTTGGAAGGACCTTAAAGCCCATCCACTGCCAACCCCTGTGATGGACAGGGACACCTTCCACTGTCCCAGGTTGCTCCAAGCCCCATCCAACCTGGCCTTGAACACTTCCAGGGGTCCAGGGGCAGCCCCAGCTTCTCCGGGAAACCTGTGCCAGGGCCTCCCCACCCTCACAGAGAGGAATTCCTTCTCAATATCCCATCTAACCCTGCCCTATGGCAGTGGGAAGCCACTCGCTCATGCCAGGTGGTGGCAGCAATGGACACATGTGGACATGGCAGCCCTGGCTGTACCAGGCAGGGAATGCCACGGGCCTTGGGTGTGCTGAAGCCAGGGATCAGCAGTGGTGGAGGAAGAACTGCCTGGAGCAGCACATCTGCCTCGGGTGTGAGTCTGATCCCTGACCAGCAGAGCCAGGCAGGCACTGCTCCAGTGGCAGAGCTGGGGTTTTCCCAGTAATGCTCTGTCACTTGCAGGTGATAATCTACTGTGGGGACAGAGGAGCTCTGCCACTAGAACTGGTGCCTGGCATACTGGAAATCCAGGTGGAATGCTGCCAGCTCCCTGGCTCTTCTAAAAGGCTTACAGAATTTCTCTGCCTTTGTGCCCATTTAGTTAAAATACATCTGAAGGGTTTAGATTTGCCTGATGTCTCTCCCCTATTGGTTTTGAAATGGTTTCATTTGTGCTTTAAGCCATGCAGTTGTATCACCTGCAGGGGACTGTAGGGAGTTTGTTGAGGGTCTGTTTATTTTCAGTCAGGGTGGCTCAGTGTCTGTGAATTGTGTTTGGAAGAACAGTCGTGTTCCTTTCCCCTTTTTTTTTAAGTGAGTGACCAATGCCCTGCAATTTCTTGTTTATTACTGTATTTTCTAAAGCAACACCACAAATATCCCAGTGTTTTTTTCCTATGTATGAACAAGAGATAAGTGAACTTGAGAGATGTGGCACATAATTTTGGTTTTCCCTTGTCTAGAGCAACCCTGAAATTGCAAAGAAATTGGCCACGTGCCCCTTCAACGCTCGTCACCTGGTTCCTCAGGCTGACCTCAGCGACCACATCATGAAGTGCAACGACAAAGCCTTCATGGAGCAAGATGTGGGTAAGAGAACCCCTGTGTTCCCACGTGTCTGTGCACCCTGGGGACTGAGGTCTCCTTTTGTAAGGATGGATCGTGGAATAACCCAGAAGTGGGAGCCAAATGGTTGTCTGTAGTTTGTGTGACACAGCAGCTTTGGGGAAACTTTATCTCATTTGCTTGGCCTTATTGGGCAGTTTCATGAGAATATGGCAGATGCTCTGGGTAGGCCTTGCACGTATTTTGTTACCAGGCTTGTTGAATAGAAAGGTTTTACCCAAAACCGTGCCACAAGTGCCTCTGGAAGGAGGGGTGGGTTGCGTTAATGGCCACAAGGATGGGCCGCTGCTCTTGCAGAGCTGATGTCCCTTTAACTCTTGCACACCACAGGGCACAGAGTTTTCTGTCTTCTGTAGAGGTGCACAGGCAGTGATGCTGCATCCATGCCAGCAGGTTTCCTCTTCACTCCAGCATTCCTGCTCAAAGTTCAGGGAGCAGAGTCTTCTCTTTTTCATTGAAAAAGGCAAATTTGAAGTTGCTGGACTTCAGCTGTCCCCAACCCGTTTGCATTGGGTGGGGCTTCCTCTAAAGCCCAGAGATGTTTTACAGCTTGAGCCAAAGTGTTCAATGGATTTAAGGACTGCTGGTCACTGTGTTTGCTCTCTTCCTGAAGTGAGCCGGTCCCGTGAGCCCCCGCAGGAGCAGCTGAATAATGGGAGCACGTGGCAGGCACCTCCATGTGATGAAGACTGGGAAACAGGTGAGGAGCTTCCCCATCTGCTGCCTTCTCCCTGGCCATGTCCTCCAGCTCCTCTGGGGCCAGTGGGAAGCCAGGGGTGCTGTTCACTCAGGGCTGCCTCGTAGGACACTTTGCTTGTGCTTGTTCCTAAGAACATGGATCTCTCCACCCAGCAGGCTTGGCTTGGTATAGAGAACAATCCAAAATGCCTGCCAGAACGAGCGTAGGGAGAGATTCCCAAGCATCCCTTCCTCCCATAAGAGTTTTTGTACCGTACATGCAGTGATACCAAGGGAAACATGTTCTTCAGTGAAGCAGACACATTCATCATAGGTCAACTTTTCCTCCCTCTTGAACATGTAAAAATATGAGATATTCCTGAATGGTTTGGCTTGGATGGTACCATAAAGCTCATCTCATTCCACTATCCCAGGGTGCTCCAAGCCCCGTCCAACCTGGCCTTGGACACTGCCAGGGATCCAGAGGCAGCCACAACTTCTCTGGGCACCCTGTGCCAGGGCCTCCCCACCCTCACAGGGAACAATTCCTTCCCAATATCCCATCTAACCCTGCCCTCTGGCAGTGGGAAGCCATTTAAGCCACTGATCTGATGGTGGTTTCTGGGGTTTCTTAGTTCTGAGCCACAACATCTGCTTTCTTTCACAGAGTTGCTGGAGGGATCTGAGTCTACTTTTGTGTGGGGTGTGATCAACTCTGCCCTAAACAGGTAGGGAATGCAAGTTTGATTATTTACACCAGTGTTTGTTTAAACAAATATTGCAGCCTTCTCCCAGCCTCTCCTCAATGGCTGGACAGGAGCTGCCTTTGCTTCTGTACAACCCTGGGAGGAGAGATGCTGCTGGTTCAGTGTGACCTGCTTCCTCATACGGCCCAGACCAGAGAAGGAAACCTTCAGGAGCACAGATACTGCTCGTGTGTGCCTGTGGCAGGCTGCTCTCCCTGCCCATGGCCTGTGTTCAGGGACTGATGGATGTCTGGACAATGCGCAGGGGAGAAAGGTGGTCACACCTTGTGGTCCCTTTGAGTCCTTTGGAGATCCCTTGTGAGCTCCTGCGTCCTGGGGCTGGCAGATGTGCTGGAGTTGGGCCCTGTGTCAGCAGAATCCTCCCCTCGTGCCCTTTGCAAAGTGTGGTCACAGTTTGGAGCAGGGGGAGCAAGGAGCTCAGTGCCCAGCTGTGAACAGGAAGGGGCTGCCCTGGCTGGTTTCACTGACTGTGGGCTGGCTACAGGGTGTGCTGGCACCACCAGAGCTGCCCAAGGTGTTTTAAGGTTTATCTAATGGGTTCATTACTGTTCAGCAATAATCCTGCCCATGGCAGCTCTGAGTTCTGTGTGAGCTCTTCCATAGGGGCTGACAGCAGCACTGCCTGCTTCCACCTGTCAGACTCTTTAAAAGACCTTTGAGTGTTCAGAGCACATCCAGCTCTCCTCAGCACCCCCACCATGGTGGCGCAGCACTATCCCCCTGCTGCAGTAAAATGCATAAATGTGAGCCAGTGCATTCACCAGTAGTAACCAAAGTCACTTAATTCCAGCACCGTCAGTGACCAGAACAACTCGTTGCCCTCACGGATGCGGCCCCCCAAGACCCTCCCGTACACCGTGTCTGCAGGACTGTGAGTACTGAGCACGGGGCTTCGGCACTGTCAGTCCAGAGCTGGGCACAGCTCCTGAAATGTCTGGCTGTAGCAGCACTTTGTGGCTCCCGCTGCATGGGCAGGAGGGGTTGTATTGCTTCTTGAGAGCAGCTTCTGAGGGCATCTGCTGCTCGGATCATCCTCTGTGTCCTTCCTTTGAAGCATCCTCTGTTCTTTCCCTGGACACTTCCAGGGCTCCATTCCTGTGGCCCAGGTTAGGCAGAGCTGCTTCCTGGCCACGTTGTCTCTGTCTCTTTAAACAGACCCTGCTGCTGCATCCCCATTATCCCCTTTCACCCCACAACCTCCCCCTGACTTCAACCAAATTGTTCCTTTGCTCTGTGCTCTGTTCACTGTCAGGCCCAGCTAAGTCAGAGCTGGGGTGAAACAGGGGCTCCTTAAACCAGCACCACTGGGGGAAGAAGCTACCAAATTCCATCTGGGGGAGGGAGGGAAGGAGCTCCCCACGGGGAAGTGTCTAATGCTGAAATCAAAGACTATTGTTTGCCTTTAGCAGCAAAGCAACAGCTTAAAGATGCTTTGAGGAATGATTGTCCTGATTCCCACTGGGAGCAACTACACCTGGTGCTCTCAGGGCACTGCAGACACAGTTCCTGCACATCCAGGGACTGTGCAATTGCCACAGTGTTGGGCTGAATCTGCCAAACCAAACTGAAATGTCAGTTGTAGACAAGCCTTGTTGCCAAGGGGACAGGTGTTGCCTCTGCAGAGACCACTGTCCCTTGGGGGAGTGGGGGAAGTTATATCTTTGTCCATCTCATGCAAAAATTGCATCTTGTCCTTTTCAGAATTCGCAGTATTAGTTCCTCCCCCTGGAACTTGGTTTTGCCCCAGCAGTAAGTGGCTCCTTGTCTCGGACAGGAGAACTCCTGCAGACGACAGACATGCTCTGGACCTGATGGCAGGACTCTCTACACTTGGCTTTTGTTGCATAATGTGTTTCTTGCAACGTTTGAATATGTGGAACGGTCTTTGGTTGCCAGATGTTTCCACCAAGCACTTGTTTTAAAAGTTACCCTCACTTTTACTTGGTGAATTTTGTTACTGTTCTTGAAAAAATAGATCGATAAATTTACACAGACTCAGAAACCTTCCCTGCCCAGCCCTGGGTCATGGTAACTCCCTGTGAACAGAAAAAACATCGGAATTGGCAAGTCTCTGTTGTTTCACTTGGCAAATGGTAGGTGATGAGCTGTGAGAGTGTTCTGTGTGCTCCAGAGGTTGGGAAACAGCTGGAGACCCTTCAGAAGGGTTTAAGGAGTGGGGATTGAGGGAGTGATTTTAAGCAGAGGAGGTAGGATCTGATTAGGTTCCTAATCAGAGAAGTGATAGTGGGAAACAGAACAGTTTGAGAGGCTGAAAATACCCCCCAGAATCTTGTCCCTTTGCTTGATGCTTTAAAACAAGTGTGTGGACGTGGAGGAGCTCCTTGGGAGCTGGGTGCTCGTGGTCAGTGCTAACTGCAGAGGGATGCAGGAATGGGAGGGGGAATGTCCTGCAGGAATGGCAGATGTGGGAGAATTCAGGCCTGGCACAGCAGAAACTGCTGCAGTCCCATTTCAGTGGAAGTCAGGAACCACCCAACAGTAACTTCCAAGAATTTCTACCCTATGCCTTAAGCATCTTGCCGTTCTCAGGAAGCCTGGAGGGATTTGTGGAACTTCTGCTGGACATTGGGGTTGGGAGAAGTTTTGGCTGTTTGCTGGGGAGCTGCAGCAAACTCCCTGCAACTGAGGCTCCAGGAGTTGAGTTTGAGGGCCTGTTACAGCCTGGAGAGCACAAAGTGCTGGGAGTTTCTCCAGGCTATGAAGAGGCTGAGATTAAAATCATCTGGAGCAGCCAAACTTAGAAGTACTTTTTCTGTGCATGCGCTTTTTGTTTTTATCTTGTTGGAGTCTGAGTTTGTCCACTCAGGGTATGGAGAGTGTTCAGGTTAGGTTTTAAACCGTGTTGTCATTTACAGAGACTGCCTTGAGAGCATCCTGACCTTAACTTTGCACCTTCACACCTTCAGCCTTGCATTTGTCACCTTAGGCCTTACATTTGTCTCCTGTGTGTGAGAGGCTTCCCCAGTCAGATCCTAACAGAGAATTCTCTGCAAGTTCCTTGCATCACATACAACTCCAAACAGGGGAAGTTTCAGGAGGACACTGAGGTGCTTTTCCAATTTCCATTAGAGTTTTGCAGTTTTCTAATGCTTAAAACATGTTTGAGAGCTCTCAGGTACCTGTTTGGTATTGGGAGAGGGGAGGAAGGGAGTAGGAATGGTTTAAATCAGTAAAAATACATGTTTAGGACTGAAAATGTTCAGATCAAGCAGTATATTTCTAAACATGCCAAGTACAAAATGGGATCTAAATATACAACCATAAAGAATTAAGAAGCCAGACATGGTGTTTGTCTAGAAAGAGATTAATGCCTTCATATTTTCCTCTAAAGCCTGGATTTCCACCATCTGTACTACCACTAGAAAATAATACATGTTGACTGGAATGTGCAAAATTAGGATTCTTTTAAAATTCTGTCAATTTATGTCAAGGTTCTTGTTGGCAGTTTAGAATAAAAATGTTGTAAATGCCCTGAGACTGCTTTTCTTTGGAGTCAGTACATGCTGACATGGAGAGCTCTCCTCTCCACCTTCATTTATTTTTTGTCACTTGGAATGAAAGTGGTGACAAACACCAGCCGTGATTGTTTCTGGTCTGACAGCAGTAGCTCATTTGCAGGATTTGTGGGCCAGAGCACTACAATTTTACAGGTAAATGCCATAATTGGGCTCCATTAGGCTGAGCTCCTTTAATTGGCAGGGGGTGAAAGCTGCTCCTTATTAGGGCTCACATGTGTCTGCACTGTGGAGGAGGAGAAGCTCCTCGTTATTAACACTTGGGGTGACATTATTCCCCCCAGTCTGGGGTGAATCCAGCAGCCCGGCCTTTCTGGAAAGGACCAGGCTTGGAAGGTGGTGGTTGTGACTTCAAACACCCCCAGGCCCCAAGAACTGGGGGATGGGGTCCGTGAGAAGGGGTCTGTCTTGTAGGGTGGGTGCAGCCCACCTGTGCCTGACATCTGAGATCCCACATCCATCCCAGAGACCTGAAATCCCATATCCTTCTGGGCAGCGTCCTCGAGCACGTCCTGCCCCTGCCACCTCCTGTGAAGGGCTGCGAGGCCAAAGGGCAGGGAGGCCGTGGCTCTGCTGCTCCTGCAGTGCTTTGGGGCTGCTGGGTGAGCAGGCTGGCAGGGTGAGCCTCCCCCAGCACTGGAAATGTTTCCAGTCCCAGTATCATCTATTGCTGGGCTCTCGGCTCCCTCTGCTTGTTTTGTATGTGCCACAGGACACAGAATATTTTTTCAGGTGTGTCACAGGGCACCTCCCTCCTGGTGATAGAGTGAGGACTTTGCTGTGACATAGTCCTGTGTTAAATCCTCAGTCTCTTGTGCTGGACAGGTTCTGCAGTGCCAGAGCCTCATTCCCTGGAGGCTGGATGTCCTTGCCAGGAGCTGATGGGATGCAGAGTCAAAATCACAGACTTGGTTGGAAGGGACCTTAAATTCCATCCAGTGCCACCCCTGCCATGGGAAGGGATATCTTCCACTGTCCCAGGGTGCTCCAAGCCCCATCCAGCCTGGCCTTGGACACTGCCAGGGATCCAGGGGCAGCCACAGCTTCTCTGGCTACCCTGTGCCAGGGCCTCCCCACCCTCACAGGGAAGAATTTCTTCCCAACATCTAATCTAAATCTCCCCTCTTTTAGTTAGAAACTGTTCCCCCAGTCCTATCACTGCCTGTGTAAGAAGTCCCTCTCCCTCTTTTTTATAAGCTCCCTTCAAGCACTGGAAGGGGCTCTGAGGTCTCCTGGGAGCCTTCTCTTCCCCAGGCTGGACACCCCCAGCTCACTTTCCACTGCCACCATTTCTCCCTTCTGTTCCATCAGGAGGGTACACTCTCCTCGGGCCTTCTGTTCTGACCTATCACTTGCCAAGTCCTGTTCCATCTGTGCCTTGGCTTTCCTGACCCCATCCCTACACACCCGATGCTGACATCCCATAATGGCCCAGGGCAGCAGCTCCCTTTTGCTGTGTCCAGCACACCCAGGGCTCTGATAATATTCCTGCCCTGTATTTTGCAACTCCAGGATCATTTCCAGTCCTGCTGGGCGTTAATTTCTACTGCCCCTTTCCAGAACATTGATCTGACTTTGATCCCTTATTCCCCTCTCCCCCTTCGTTTCTCTTGGCCCTTCCCCTCCCTAAGCCAAGGCACAAAGATATCCAAGAGCTGTGGAACAGGAGCCCAAGGATGCCTGAAGGGGAAGAGGGAAACTCCCAGCCAGGAATCCCCGGAGACTGGTGCAAGGAGCACGCAGGGGGCTGGGCAGGGAAGGGCTGCATCACCCGCAGGCCCTGGGGAGAGAAAGTGCGGCAGGAGCAGGGAGCTGACAGAGCTTTTCCCTCCACACGGAGCTGGGGCACCACGACACCTTCACCTGTTACGGCCCGGGAAGAGACGTTTTCCTCCTCCAGCTGAGACTTCCAGCCCTGGGCAGTGTTACCGTGGGCTGCGCGTTGCACTGAAGGAGGTTGTTTTTTAACACAGCCCCTTGTGCTCGGACATTGCAGGGTTAACCTGAGGAAGAGTGAACAGGGAGAGGCACACACAGAGCGGGCTTTGGTTCTCGGCCAAGTACAAACATCCTCTGGTACTTATCTACACCATCTTCCTTCTAAATTAATTCTGTCCCACCCAGTCATCATCTCTTATTGCTCATTATCTCCCCCTCTGTTCTGCATATACCTTTTACCCCTATTTCACTGCTTCTAAGTGCTCAAATACTGACTGGTTTAGTCTCTTTGTTTAAAAACCTTTCCCTCTCAGATTTAACCCCAGCCAGCAATTAAATATCACAGCTCACTGCCCCCCACGCAGGGCGATGAGGGAATCAGGGGGGAAAAAAGTAAAACTCACGGGTTGAGATAAGAACAGTTTAATAATTGAAACAAAATTAGATATAATTAATAATTTTAAAAAAATTAGGGAGAGAGGGGGAGAGAGAAAACCCAAGGTAGACAAGTGCTGGCCTGCACAGTTGTTCACCACCCTCTGACCCCTCCCAGCCCGTCCCCCCCAGTTTATATACTCGGAATGACTCTCTGTGGTGTGGAATATCCCTTTGGCCAGTTCGGGTCACCTGTCCTGGCCATGCTCCCTCCCAGCTTCTTGAGCCTCTGCTCACTGGCAGAGCCTGAGAAACTGAAGAGTCTTTGATTTAGAGTGAACACAAACCATCTGTGTGTTATCAACATTATTCCCACACTGAATCCCAAACACAGCCCTGGAACAGCTACCAGGGAGAAAATTAACTCAATCCCAGGTGAAACCAGGACATAAAACCTTTCCTGGATTTCTTCCACATGCTCAGTCACACTCGAACACGCTCCTGAAGCATCAGTCCCATTTCCAGCTGCTGCTCACAGTATCAAAGCCCCTCAGGGGCCCACCCTGGACAGGACCCGGTGCAGCCCTGTCCCAGCACTGCCACAGGCTGCTCCCACCTCTGCATCAAGTTCATACGTACAGCACCGACACCTTTCTTCATTCTTTGCTGGGTATTTTCTGATTTAATAAATGTTTTGTTGCTGTGGGGACTGGAATTACTTCAAAACAGAACTTAAGAGCAAGAGGAAGATAATCCAACCCCTTGATCTCACATTTTAAATCCACAATCTCTTTATCAACAGCCACATTTTGCCCTCCAAGCTCTTCCTTCACTACTCTTAATTAGAACCCCCTCACCCGCATCACTGGCACACAGAGAGGGAGAGGAAGGTCTAGCCCCTCCCAGGACCTAAAGGGGGTGGGCAGAGCACAGCAAGGGCCTGGATGTGCCCCCAGTTCCTCCCCACTCCTGTTCCATCACCCACCCACTTCCAGCCCCCTTTGTGAGCCACCACCAGCTCTGGGGCTGTCCCAGCCTGTCACATCCCACCAGTCTGACCAGTGAGGTCACAGAATTACAGAATCACCAGGTTGGAAGAGACCTTTAAGATCATTGAGTCCAACTCATGCCCCAACACCTCAACTAAACCATGGCACCGAGTGCCACATCCAATCTTTTTTTAAACACATCCAGGGATGGTGATTCCACCACCCCTCCAGGCAGACAATTCCAGTACTTAACCACTCTTTCCGTGAAAAACNCACTCTTTCTGTGAAAAACTTTTTCCTAATATCTAACCTATATTTCCCTTGGCGCAGCTTAAGGCTGTGTCCTCTCGTTCTGTCAGTTGCTGCCTGGAGAAAGAGACCAACCCCCACCTGGCTACAGCCACCTTTCAGGGACTTGTAGAGAGTGATGAGGTCACCTCTGAGTCTCCTTTTCTCCAGGCTAAACAACCCCAGCTCCCTCAGCCGTTCCTCGCAGGGCTTGTGCTCCACGCCCCTCACCGGCCTCGTTGCCCTCCTCTGGACGCGT
>VZTF01006964.1:844201-875822 GCA_013397755.1 Cnemophilus loriae | reverse complement strand
GCCCTCAAGATCTCTGTTTTGAGGCAAGCCCACCCTTCCTGGACTCCTTTGTTTTTAAGGGCTGCTTCCCAAGGAACTCTCTGAATAAGTCTCCTAAACAGGCCAAATGTAGAAGTCCAATGTAGAAGTTTTATTGATGTTCCTCCTCATATCACCAAATATCGAGAACTCTGTAATTTCATGATCACTTTGCCCCAAGCGGCCTCCAACCACCACATCTCCCACCAGCCCATCTCTATTTGCAAACAACAGGTCCAGCACAGTCCTGAAGTTATCCTCCACACACTCTAAGAACCTCCTGGACTGCCTCTTTTCTGCTGTGTTCCCAGCAGATGTCTGGTAGGTTCAAGTCACCTACAAGAACAAGAGCTGGTGACCCTGAAACATCCTCCAGCTGCTTGTAGAGTAAGTTGTCCACCTCTTTGTCCTGGCTGGGTGGTCGATAACAGACTCCCAGCAGGACATCAGCCTTGTTGGCCTTCCCCTTTATTCTCACCCAAAGGCATTCAGCTTCATCATTAGTTTCAATACCCATGGCCAGCACAGCCTCCTGCTCCTTCCAACCCCAGTGCAGTGGGACCCACTTCCTACTGTGACCCAAACGGGAGTCCCCCACAGCACCCCCGTGGCCCCCTCCCCTGCAGACCCCTCCTCCATCCACAGCGAACCAGGATCAATCCTGGAACTGGTCCTGCTTGTTCATTTTGGCTCCAACATGTTGGTCAAGGTAAAAAAACCCCTTCATTTTGGTTGAAAAAAATCTTTATTCACAGAACATCACCTGAATCACGTCCCACCCTTGCTCCTGTATGTATAAAATACTGGTAAAAAGTTTTATTCCAGAGGCAAGTGAATTCCCACAGAGTCCCCTCCCGAGAGAGCAGCTCACCCCAGAGCTGGAACTCGTGCCACAATTTGGAAGCAGAAGTGAGGTGATCAGTGAGGAAGGAAACACCACCGAGCTACAGCAGCAAAGCCTCCAGGGCTCCAGCTCCAGCTCATTTCCTCTGGCAGGGACCACAATCCCACCAGGGCTCCAGCTCATTTCCCACTGCATCCAAAGGGCAGATGTGGGGCTGGTAGGAACCACCCGTGTCCCTGCCACGTCCCACTGCAGTGGAGGCTTTCGGGGTTTCACACAAACCACCTGAGATGCCCTTGGAAATCCTTTTGGACTTTACAGGCACTACAAATGTGTTTGATGTCACAGGTCCCCAAATCCAGTTCCCCAGGTGGTTCCTTCAAGCCCCACGTGTCACCTTTGGATGCCATGGGTAGCAAGGACACTTGGCTCACCAAGGGGAAATCAGCCTGTGCAGGGACAAGGAGACTCTAGAAGAGAAGATAAATCAACAGGAAAACATCTACTAAAATGCCAAGCTAGGCTCAGAAACAGAAAAAAAAAATCCAGTTCCAAGTATCTTATGGCTCCTACCACAGCCCAAAAGGAAAGAGATTGTCCAGAGTCCCACCCTGGTGTAAGACAAACCCTGCTACACCAGGTCACAGCTACAGAAACTTTAAACAATGCCAGCCTTAAACTCTAAACCCCAACACTGTAAAATCAAGTGGAATTGGATCAGTTCATCAGAACTGAGGTTTACCAGGGATCCCTTGCAAGTGCTCAGCTGCCCTCTCAAGGGCTGAATCCATCAGATTTCATATCCAAAATAAATTTCAGTCAAATTTGGGTTTATGATTTCTATTACACAGCAAGACTGATGCTCCCTCACTGCAGATTCCCTCTTTCACTTTTAATTGCTTACTCCCTTGGGCTCAAATGAAAACCAGTTCCACGCTTGCTCTGCTACAGTATTTCCTTGGACAACCTGGACAAATTGGGAACTCCAAGAGCAGGAAACACTTCAGAAGTATCAAACACATGGAGAAGCCCATGGACAGGGGGCCACTGGTCACTCCAGGTGTCTGGCTGGGTCCCACCCCAGCTCTGGTCAGCAGCATGGCCCTATCTCATTGCCCACATTCCCTAAAATTCTTTCTAAAATCTTTTCAGTTATTAAAACCCTTTCTCCCAGTTTGCAACAGGCGACGTAATGAAAGCAAAGCTCAGTGCAGTGAGGACAGAATGTAGAACTTGTGATTAGTTACTGATCCAGAGACCCACAACCATTCCAGACAGGAAATAAGGAAGGAATTGCCAGCATGAGGCCACATCATCTGGATATGACACATCTGTGCCACTGTCAAACATCAGGGAATGCTCCAGACTTGCCACACATCAGGATGGGAATGGATCTGGAGGGTGACTGAAATGGATGATGCCCAAAATCCCAGGACGGCCCCTCTATCAGACACCCCCAGGCTGCAGGGAAAGCAGTGCCGACTGAGGCGAGGATCTCACAGCTCCAGTGTTTCACTGAGACAGGGAATGACCCCAGGGAGACGAGTCCCAGCCAGCACCACCCCAGGAGGTGATATGTCTGAGTGTCCTTCACAGTAACTCCAAAGGGTACCACAGGGAACGCCCTTCCCAAGGATGGGAACGTCACCATCCCACGGCACAAACTGGAGGGAACTCTCCTGACCAAGCTGATTCTCAGTGCCAGGCCTGTTGTGCTGATCCCACCATCCCTCCGGTGTGAAGAACCCGTTCCAGCTCTGTGAACAATCCCTCACCTCCAGGGAGCACACGGGGACTCACCTGCTCCATCCACTCAGAAATTCCAGCTCCAGAGCCCCAAACCCAACCAGCACCTCAGGAAATGAACACAGCTCCCCAAACCTCTGTGCTCCAGCATTAGAAATGTCAGTTTTGGAGGCTGGATTTGGCAGGAGGCCCAGGGAGATGCCACAGGCCTGACGTGCACCCCAGTGGAAGCAGGATGGAGCACAGCACTCAGCATCCCCCGGGAAGCAGCAGGGCAGAGAGAGGTACCAGAACATCCCTCAGAGGAGCAGAGCAGCATTTCAGCCTGAACCACAGAGATCTGTGCTGGTTAATACTGTGTGTGAAGTTAACTGAGGTTGTAACTGTGCTCTAAGACTCTTCCCCACACATCCTCCTCCTCCAAGCAAATGGAACCGCAGATGGGAGCCCTTCACTTCCCAACTCTTTTTGCACACTTGGTCCCACAGGCTGAACTCAGGTCCATGAACACTGTGAAATTCTCTGTGCCATTCTTGCACTGCGAAGTGCAGGGGTCAGGTCAGTGCCGGCCAGCACAGGAAAGACTCGCTGCATCCTAGGCTGTGCCTCTGCATCTTCCCATCCCTGCGTGCCCAAAGGGACATCCCTGCCTTGCTACAGCTGGGCACAATGTTCACTTCTGCTTCTATTAACCAGACCGTTAAACCTACAGGCTTGAGGGGGGAGCAGTAAAGGCCAGGGGTTATTTTCACAGGGCCATTCTCAAGCACAGCATCCCCAGACACATCCATTTCCCAACGTGCTTTCCATGTGACACTGTCCGAGTGGGATTTGTAAACTCTGAAGTCCATGGGAAGGGCTCATCCAAAGCAGCACCCAGAGGAAAGTCAGTCCTGGAGGCAGTCCTCTTGCAGGAGCTCAGCAGCTCATGTCAGGTACTGCACGACGAGGAACATGATGAGGCAGGTCACGGCCATCCCCCCCAGCATGAGGAACTTGTCCTGGAAGGCGCGTTTCTCGATCAGCCGCATCACCGTGTTGGACAGGCCCAGCATGTTGGCAACGTCCAGGATCTTCTTGTGAGTGCCCTGGGGACAACAACACAGCAAAGACACAATCACCCTCATGCTCTGAGCCTTCTTATTCCACACTCCAAGAGTATTTCATCATGGGTGGTGGGTGATGGATTCTAATCCATGGAACGTCTCTCAGCCAACCATCCCTACCACTCCACAGGAGGTGGCCACAGGACCCTGGGAACAACTGGATGTTTGGACTAATTAATTCATACACATGAACAGGAACATGGTTAAAGACACAAAATAATGTGTCTGGACAGAGACAAGATAAAAACTGTCTCAGAAAAATGCACTCCGTAGGGAGGAGTAAGAGTTCTCCTGGTCCTGTTCCAGTCACAGTCTAATAAGAACTTCAAGCTCTGACCAGCCACGGTTTTGTGTGGAATTCCCCTTGCTGAAGTACAGTTCATACCAACAGAGACTGAGAAAGTCCAGACACTTGCAAGGTAAATGGCAGAAAAAAGGCAGATAAATGTTTAATTAATGCCATTTCCTGAAATCCTTGTAGAGAAAAGCGCAGGGTGCTGCGGGCAGGACACTTGGTATTATTGGGAATATGGATCCCACCACTGTCAGCAGCAGGGACACAACAGGAATCCCCCTGCTTTATTTCAGGGCAGTGGTTGGAGGAAACAGTATGAAATACAGGCACAGAGACGTGCTCCAGGCACAGGTCAGGGTGGGATATTGCCCTGAGTGGGGAGAAGGAAGAGGACTCAGGGCTGCAGAGTCCCGATGGCACAGGAGGTGAGAAGAACCTTTTCAGGAAAGCTGGACGCAGTCACCCACCTGTGGGCAGGCAGAGCCCTGAGCCACAGCCAGACACCAGCCAGGACCCTCCTCACACCCACGTGTGCACAAGGCAACTGCCAGGAGGGGCCCTGCCACAGCAGGGACAATGGACAGTCCCTCACGGTGACATCTGGGCTGTCCCTGACAGAACACCCCACTGCAGGATGTTCTGACACTGGGTTCCTCTCTGAGCCAGGTCAACAGCACAGATTCCCATCACAGTGCTGAATTCCATGCTTCGACTTTGAAATAGAAACTTCAGCCTCTCTCCTTCAGTCCACATCATCTTTGATCTCAAAAGAGTGAAAATGTGAAAATTGGGAACTGTTTTGAATATAAACCTGACTCGAGATCAGGAAGGCTCTCCAAGGACAGAATTTAGATCAGCTATATTAGACTCACATGCAAAAGTTTCTCAGTCCATAAAACACAGATTTGCAATGCCAAACTACATCATCAGTGTCTTGTGTTCAAGGCAGTTCAGGCTCTTCACTGAAGTCAGGTTGTGTCTCTGCTAGTCCCACGTAATCCATTTTCTCCTTCATTTCCCACACCTCCTATCAAGCCCCTGCAGACTGCTCTCAGGCTCAGCACCTTCCTGTCTCTGCAGAATCCTTTCACACTGCTTCAGAACAAAACCAAACCTTGCTAGAAGAACAGAAACCAAATATGAAGGTTTAAAATGGAAGCAAACAATAGAAAGGGAAAACTCTTCAATTCTTGCAGTCATGGAACAGTGAAAGTGTACAACCAGATAAGTTCTGGGAATGCTCATCCCATACCTGTCTATTTATACCCAAAATCCACAAAGTTACAGAGAATAAAGCTATTAGTGTTCAAAGGAGGGACACAAGGATGGGGAAGGGTCTGGAGGGGCCATAGGAGGAGCAGCTGAGGTCACTTGTTCAGCTGGAGCAGAGGAGGCTGAGGGCAGAGCTCAGTGGGGGCTGCAGCTCCTCCTGAGGGGCAGCTCCAATCTCTGCTCTGACAGGGACAGGACCTGAGGGAATGGCTGGAGCTGGGCCAGGGGAGATTTAGGTTGGATATCAGGGAAAGGTTCTTCCCCCCGAGATGCTGGGCACTGCCCAGGCTCCCCAGGGAATGGGCACGGCCCCGAGGCTGCCAGAGCTCCAGGAGTGTTTGGACAGCGCTGCCAGGGATGCCCAGGGTGGGATTGTTGGGGTGTCTGGGCAGGGCAGGAGTTGGACTGGATGATCCTTGGGAGGCCCTTCCAACACGGGATATTCTGTGATTCCATGTTAACCCATTTCTCTTTGTATGCTGTCTCTACATCAGCTGCTTCTGCCAGATGTTCTCAGGCAATAAAGTCTGTGTCAGCGTAAGAAAAACTGAGTAAGGGGAAAAGGAACATGAACAGACATTTTCTCACCTGCGAGGGAGAAGCAACATCCCCCAGAACACCCAGGAACATGATGGCCCCAAAAGCACCACCTGTGTGTACCAGCAGCCATGGACAGACACCCAGCAATTCCCTGCTGCAGGGCTGGCCCAGAGCTCACGTGCCTGGCCAAGGCTGGAGGAGAGCCAGGAGGCCCCAGGAGATCCTGCAGGAACCAGGCAGTCACTGCCAGCCAGCCAGCAAAAGCAGCCACAAAGGACTGCTGCTACCACAAGAAACAGCATTTCCTCATCCCTGCAGGGCACCAGGTCCTGCCAGGGCTCCTCTGTGGCTCTGGCCAGCTGCAGCTGAGCTATCCTGACCTGTGATGGGATGCATCTCCTTCTCAGGGACCCTCCAGAATCCATGTGCTTTGTCCAGTCCCTCACCAGAGACTACCTTGGATCAGTGACTTCCCAGCTTGGAGAATCAGCTCCAATTCCCTGTGTGCAGCACAGGAACACTGATGACTGGATGCCCCAGGCCAATGTGATCAGCCAGCAAAGCAACCCAGTGCTCAACACGGTGGACAAATATCTACAATCCTCTCAGGGATGCAGGAACTTCACGGAAGGCGCTCTTTCCAAAAAGCATTCGCAACCCCCAATCCTCTCCCAGCACTAGTAATGAATCCTTCCAGCCTTTTCCTCATAAACTAGCAGCACAGCCTCTCCCTCTCCCCACCACTCCTGTGGCCAGACTGCTCAGCAACACCCTTCCTCTGCAATGAACACTGACCTACCCACTGAGTTTTCTTCAAGGTTTTTCTAGTAATGGACCTTGTCTTAAAACAAATCCATATTCACCAGGTCGGTGAACAAGTGACCTGAACCAAGAAGTTAAACCTCATCTTGGAAAGAACTCGGCTTTAAACTCTGCTTTAATGTCTCCATGTAACATCCGTGGCTGCAGGGCCTGGTCACCAGACCAGGGAGCAGAGAAGGAGCTGCAGCCCTGCTCTGGACCCTGTGCAGGGCTCAGGGAACGCCAGCAGCCTGGAACCCTGGGGTCAGCACAGCACAGTGCCCGTGCACACCCAGCTCAGCTCCCCGTGTGCCAGCTGGAGAGCAGACCAGGCTTGCACTGCCTGCCACACACCAGGGAGCTGCAGGTGTGACAGACCTTGCCAAATCTGGGATTTATGTCATTAAAAATGCCTAAATCTGGCAAATACATCCCAAAACAAAGCAGTGTCACAAAACTGACAACGGTAGTTATCCCCATCAGAAGATGAATACGACAGACAGGGATGTTTTCAGAAATCCAGTTTCTCCCTACACACTTCTTATTAAGAAGTTTTCTGTATCCTTGAGCTTTTCACTCAAAATTTAACATCACTTTGAGCAGTCTGTAAAATAAAAGACAAATATTTGCTCTGAAGAGACATGCAGAAATGCAGCTGCTATCAGCAGGGAAGGAGGGACTGTTGAGGGACTATCTTTATTACTAATCTTAACCACAAGTGTTCTACTCCAGCTTTGTGGCTGCCCTGAGTGATGTTCATCTGAACCAACATTTCCCTGCCAGTCAGTTACTGGCCCTCCTGAACCTGAACAAAAAAACAACAATCAACCACAGAAAAACAAACATAATGGAATAAAACATAACATTTAGCACTCCAGATGCTGCCCTGCAGGTGAAGGCCAGCCAGCCCAAGAGATCTTAAAGGTATTACTAACAGGATGATAAAATGTAAAGATTTCAAGTTGTTCAAGTGAAGTCTGGACCTTTCCAGCATCCTCAGCTCGGAGCAATGTACTGAAACAACACATATATTGATTTTACTTAGCCTGATCAGCAGGAACACAGAAAAAGGTGGGGTGTTTCTGGTAAAAAGTGATGCCCCCACCTTTAATGTGACTCTCTGGTCCCTCAGGCCCTGCAGGATGTTGGTGCCACTGCCAATAAGCTCATCCATGCCTCGGTGGGCACTCTGCAGGGATTCATTAAACTGCAAGGTTTCGTCGATCGGGATGGTGGTGTCAGAGTCCTGTGGGGAAAGCAGGGACTTGGTTACCTGCTCACTCAGAAACACAACATGCACCAGCAGACACGGCCAAAACCCGACGGGACTGGCTGGACTGTGCTCACACATCTCTTTTCATAATGATTTTAAATACAACATCGATATTTGAGTGAAAAGAGTCATTTAGAGAAGACAGGGAGGAAGCTGGGAAGGCAAAGCTGAGCAGCTGCTCAACTACAATGAGATCTCAAGGATGAAAAGAGCAAAAGCAGAAAATTTTTATAATCTCAGTAGGAAAGGGTACTGCAGGAGAGAACATCAAAGCTAACAGAAGGTGTTTAACAAGGTGTTAAACACCAAGAAGGTGCTTAGTCATTGATCACTGCAAGTGAAAGACTTGTGGAAGACTTCACACCACATTTCTGAGCAACAAAAGGCCTGAAAAAAATGTTTGGAGGTAACATTCTTAACATTTACAAAATAGTGCAAATTTCTGGCAGTGAGGGCAAACAGACATGGGCCTGGTTCTCTGAGCTCTGGCTCACCCATCACCCACGGCCCTGTTTTAAAAAAATTATTAAAAATTAATACTTTTAATGTTTTTCCAGAAAATATGCATTCACTCAACTAAGAACTAGGAATCTTGAAATGGAAATAACAGGGTAAAACTTGAATCTGGACTGCACAGGAGGGCAGGGATGGGATCACCCCTGCCTGCCAAAGGCCTCCAGGTGGCTGTTCTCTGGACACCACTCCATCCAGAGGGGCAAGGCAATGGCTCACTGCTCCCACATGGTTTAGAGCAGGAACTGGGATACTGGTAAGGGGGAAGTGTTGGGAACCCTGGTCACCTGCTCCAGGTACTCAGAACAAGAACCACCCAAAGGCAGAATTCAGTCAGAGATGGTGAACACCCTCCACGTGCCCAGCAGCTGCAGGTACAGATACAGCAGAATGTGCTCTGAACAGACTCTTTGGTAAAAACCCCAAATGTTAATCTGAAAATGCCATGTAGGACCCAGGGTCTGGTGTTGCCCTGCCTGGGCAGGGTTCTGCTCACTGTGGAAGAAGGAAGAATCAGGGTCAGAGCTCTCAGAGGCCCTGGATGAAGGGGCTGTGACACAACACTCAACCCTGGCCCGCTGTGAACGCAGCACCAAGGCCCACATGAGTCTCTGAGCAGAAGCACTTGGATTTCCATGTGAATGGCTCTTAGTCCAGATATTTAATAACCTCCAAACCAGCAGATTTCATTTCTGTACAAGGCTTTTTTTACCCACTATAAGGCAGCAATAAAAACAGAGAAGTAGACTTGTGACCCCCCTGCCAAGGAGATGAGATGGCACCAGAGCTCTGTTTTGCTGCTTGTGATTTTCTCCAGCTGCAAGGAAAGGCTTCAAAGATAAAGACCATTTGTAACTCTGAATTAAGCAAACTGTTCAGAACACTGCTACAGCTTCCAAAAGCTGTTCTGGATGTTGCAGAGATTTACTCACACACTCAGATGACATCTCTGATAGAATAGGGGAGTATATGAATAGGAACTGTGGAAAACTGTAACCAAGAGAGGCTGATAACTGACAAATAAATCATCGCTTTCCTATTAAAGGATCATTTTAAAGCCACATTTTTCTAGCAAGCTAAAGAGAAATATGAAAGAATTGTGTATTTTTTTTCATCTGCAATACCTTTCAACATCTGAAGGAGAAAATAACCCATTTGCTCTGTATTTTCATCTGGAAGCCTGCTACTGCTCTTTAAAACTGTTCCACTCATACACCTTTTATTTCTGAACAGCAAATTTTCCTGTAGGAAGACTTGTCCCTACTTGCAGGGAAACACCACAGTGTTTAAAAACAACAAATTGCAGTGTTTCTTTCAAGCCTTGTTTATAATTTTGAAATAGCCAATGCAATACCAGACATTATCTTATGGCAGGCTTTGAGAAATGCATCAAACTGCCCAAATCTCAGTTAATTAGGATTGTTCACATTCTTTCTTTCTTGCCCTGACAGTGACTGACAACACAGATAATGAATGTTACATGAGATGCCTTTAACAAAGAAGGGAGATAAAAAGAGAAATTTAATAAAAATATTTTTTAAATAGTATTAAAAAACCTCAAGCAAAAACAAAAACAAAACAAAAAAACCCCACAAACCAACAAAAACCCCAAAAAACAAACAAATAAACAAAATCCACAAAAAACAAAACAAAACCACAAAAAAAAAAGAAACAAACTCAAGACTAACTTTTCAGTCGCAGAAAAGTAAACTCTGAAAGCAAAGCTGCATTATTCAGAGCAAACTTCCTCCAGGAATTTGCACTGGGAGGACTTCCCAGTGGAAGAACTGACAAGAACCAGTGGAACACATTCATGTTATCACAAACTCTTCACTCATTTCCAGGCAATAAGCAAGGGCTTCGTCCCAGCTGTGTGATTTGTGTTCGGCTACACTGAAGTCTGCTGACACCTGCTGCCACTGAGGTGTGTAGCCAGGCTTTTCACAGCTCTCAGGATCTGGCAGGCATTTGACACAAATCCAAGTGAAATGTGCACTTAGGTACCCACCTCACTGACCCTTTTACAAGCGCTAAGTAAATCCAGGTGGAGCTGCACTGGATAAAACAGGAGCAGCAGCTTTTCCTGCTGCCTCAAGAGCCCAGCTTTTCCTCACGAGAGCTGTACTTCATCCCCACGCATTTTGATTCTTCTCTACCCTTACTGTCACTCACAGCAGCTTCCAACAGTCCCGTTGACATCCTGCCTGACTGCCCCCCGCTGGCTCGGAGCTGCTGGAGCACAGAGAGCCCGAGCACAGATATTTACGTTGGTGGTGAAGGTGCGGGCCAGCAGCTCCTCGCGCTGCCGCTCCTGCTGCTCCCGCAGGTACCGGCGCTGCTGGAAGTTCCTCAGGGCTGTCTGCAGGTGCTGCACGTCGTATTTCAGCTGGTCAACTCGCCTGCAAAGGACCAGCAACACAAAAACGCTCTGCTTTTCTGGTGCTTTTCGTACGAGCAAAGGACCAGCAACACAAAAACGCTCTGCTTTTCTGGTGCTTTTCGTACGAGCAAAGGACCAGCAACACAAAAACGCTCTGCTTTTCTGGTGCTTTTCGTATGAGCAAAGGAGCATCATAAATTAACAGCGATGAATAACAAGGAACGATGGATTCTGCTTCTCTAGAGGATGCAGGACATCCAGTGCTAGGCTGAAATTCCACAATTACATCTTCCCTGTCTCATTTTTCTGCTACACGGGTGATTATGTCACAGGTGATTATTCATTTTAATCAATTATTTAGCCTCCAGGCTAATGACAGAATGTGAAGCAGAACTCCTGAGCTGTCTTGGACATCCTGTCCCATGGATTGTCTCTTCAGGAGTTATATAACCATATCTGTTCCCCATTTAACACAGATTTGGAAAGGTGCTAGGATTTGTACAGGTTCTATTTTATGACTCCCCCCTTCACATAAAAGATGAAGTTTTCCAGTTTCATTAATTAGCACCATGTTCTTAAGTTTGAGGTTTTATTAAAAGGAGCTCAAAAGTCAGTGGGCAAATACAGGAGACACCTCAGACATCTCCACTGGGCTGAAACAAATCATGCCCAGAACTCCACTGGCTCTGATTAAATGATTGATAAAGTTTAATGTTTGATCCCCAGACTATCCTGGCCTAGTGGAAGGTGTCCCTGCCCATGGCAGGGTTGGAACTGATCTTTAAGGCTCCTTCCAACCCAAACCATTCCAGGATTCTATTAAGAAATCAATGAGTATTTCACATCCTGACCTCTTTATTTAATACATGTGACAGGAAATCCACGCCTACTATCTACAAGGGCATTCTGGACTAAACACTAATAACTGAGTCACAGAATTAATTAAGAACTGCAAGTCCTGATGTCTGTGGTCCAACCTCCTGCTCAAACTATTGCTCATTTTAGAAACCTCTTTATTTCAGTCACCATCAGCTCGGAAAACGGCCCAGAGAAAATGACACCAACTGAAGGAATTGTACTCTCTACCTGCACAAATGCCATTAAAAGCAAGTGACAGAGAGAGCATCCAAGTGCATGCTCTGCTCGTGTGAGAGCAGAGCCATGAATCCAGCTGCATCACCAGTCTGGATCTCTGAGGCCTCTTCCGACCTTAATGATTCTCATGATCCTGTGGTTAAACACAGGAAAGAGATTCTGCCTCTGTGCCTCAATTTAATGCTACTGCAGAGCACAGAGATCAGTTATGCAAAGTTTGAAAATTTCACACAAATCAAAAGGCAAAGGGCTTCAATAAATTTAATTAAAATAATGACAAAGACTACCTTGCACAATCACAGCAAAGCAGTGAACTCACAGTTTGGCATTCTGCCTCTTGTTGGGAGGTTCTTTGCTGGACAGGATTTCCAGACGTTCCAAGTTGCTGAATATGTTGTCTATTCTTGCCTGAATCTCATTTTCTACCACTGCAAGGAAACAGAAACAGGATTTGACTTGAATTAGACAACTGCAATCTGATGAAGGCAAATGCTCAAAAGCATTCAAAGCAGTATGTAAAACCTGACAGATGCAAATCCTCACTGGATGAAAATCATCAGGTTACTGAGAACTATAAATATCATGAAATATATATATAAATATCACTTCTTTAGCTCAGTAATTTGACACTCTCACCCTTTCTTCCTCTGAGAAGGAAGCTGGGAAAGCCCCTGCTCTTTGCAGATACCTGAGCCTCTCTCGCCATCAGCTCCATGAATTAGGATTTCAAGCCCCCACGTCCCCCCTGCAGCCCCTTCCTGCTCCCTCAGCAGGATTTGCTGTCACAAGCACACGGAGCAGCACCATCAACCCCCTGCCAACTGCTCCACACATCAGGACTTCCCAGAAAACCACACTCAGCAGCACCCAGAGAAGCAAAGAGCACACGCACCTCATCTTCGCCCCGGATCTCACACAGCCAAAGAGTGACTGACTCACATCCACAGACAATCAATCAAATTGTCCTAATCCATCTCTCCATCATTTACTGCAGCTGAACTCAACACAGCAGAGCAGACAGTTACAGCAGCTTTTGTCAGACCGAACTACACCACTACACACTTCTCTGAGCAAGAAAAGACTATTTGCTCAAAGCTGGAAAAGGCAAACTGGACGTTTGATTTCCTGGTCCCTATTCCAGCTCTTCAACCATGGATAATCCTGTTTTCCATAAATTCTGAAATACAAACTAATGTCTTTATAGAGAGGGAAATATATACATATATTTATGCATTTATTAACTGTGTAAACTGTGAACTGACTGTAAACTATGTAAACTACATAATCCTATCTCTTGAAATGGTCTCAAGCAACAGAAGCAAAATGGCAAATTATACTAATTTTCAGGACTTTCAAAATCACCCCCAGTGAACAGCAGTCCGGGAAGTCTGGCACTGTAGAAGGAGTAGCACAACCACCACAAAAACCAAAACAAAATTAGTAAGTTGCTATTTTTTGATAGGAAATTTATCACAGCCCTTTCTAGAGCCCAGTCACGCTTCACAAATGTGTTTAAGGTAAGAGAAGTCGGTGAACATGTGCAGAAATGCATCCAGTCAATGCAGTGTCCTTTCACCTCAGAAGTTCCTGATGAAACCCATTATTAGTGACTCATGCAGGAATTCAGGGTTCAAACAGGTCCAAAATACACGTGCCAATTCTGCACTGGGGTAAAAAGTCCTGCCACACATATCAGAGCATCTCATTATCACAGCCATTTATGAGCACAGGGTTATAGTCCAAATTTACTGAGGCCATTTCAGGCCTAATGGTTCTACACACTTCCCATAAGCAGGTGGAATTACAGGTTCTGACTGATGCAGCAGGAATTGTCAGGAGCATCCTGCTTAAGCTCCCGCACACAAAATCACAGCATTTCCCCCAGAAACTGCACTGAGCATCTCCGGGGGAAAGCTGCCAGCCGGTGGCTGCTGAGGGAATGACAACACAGCAGGGCAGGCACAGCCACATCTCTCTGAGCTTCTAACAAACCAGCCCGGAGATGCTCTCAATCTGCAGTTCTGTCCACACCAAGGTGCTCATTAATTCCAGCTAATTAACTCAAAAACCTCCACGAGTGCATCGATGTGGGGGTTTTGATCTGTTTGTGCTGAAGGCCTGCACAGACACCCTGACCACGAGTTCCAAAATCTAACAGCACCAAAAATCTGGCATTCTACCACGACATTAAAGAAGCATCCACAGCAAGCACTCTCTGTCAGTTAAAGGATTACAACAGGAAGATGGACTAAATTCTTGTCCTCTCTTTTCTGCTCCGTCCTCATACAAACCATCACCTTACTGAAGTTAAACAGCAAGATTATTTCAATGCATTCTGAATTGGTGATGATCAGCAGCTGATCACATTGACTCAGGAGCTAAATTTGTTCCAATAATGACTGTAAATATAAGGAGAAGGCATACAAGGTTAGAGATGCAAACTCAATCCACCTCCCTCACTCACTCATCACTTACAGTGCACTGACTCTTTGTCTGAAGTCTCCAGGCGCCCCATGTAAGACTGGACCTCATGGACCTGCCTGTCAGGAGAGAAAATGAACAGAGAAGTCAGCTAACAGCCATAAAATCATTTCTCAGTACCTCGCTTTTCAGCTTCTTTTACTGAAATGCACTTTTCAGAACAGCACAGGAATCAGCAACACGGTGTGAGAGCAGCCAGCCCATCCCTGAGCACCAGCCCAGGTCCTCAGCAGGAAGCCAGCTGTGCTCTCACCTCACGTGCACCCACAAAGTAACTTTACTTAAAAACAGAAATGAGGTGAAGATTATGAAAGGCACAGAACAGCTTTTCTACAAGAAACAGCTGTTCAGCCTGGTCTGGAGATGCCAGTGGGGACACACCTGAGAGGAGCAGGTGAATAAGGAATGATTTTCACTGTCTCACAACATGTGAATTCACAGGCATCCAGTGAAATTAAAAGCTTGTAATTATAAGAAAAAACTACTGTTGCTGGACAAGCAGTGGCAAACAAAAGAACAAAAAAAAATTACTGATGGTTGTTTAATTCTTCTGGAACTGGATGGGCTTTAAGGGCCCTTCCAGCCTGAACCATTTGATGATCACAAAACAAGGCACTGCAGAAATGGGAACAGGACAAGATCAGTCCCCACAGCCACGACAGCTGCTGCTGTCACGATCCTGCATTCCCAGACCTCCAGCAGGACGTCCTGCTCTTCCCTCCAGGGCCACTCTGCATCGTTATTCAGTGATGTACAAATGATGATCCAATACAAGATTCAAGTCTCTTACCACCCCACCTCCCTTAACACGGCTCCACAAAGAAGCCAATTACCACGGAAATTCAGAATACTGGATTAACTGTGTCTTTTGGCCCCTTTATTCCACACGGAATAGCAACAGAACCGCGGGATTTTTTTGCTTTATTTTGAGATTCCCACACCACTGCTCCCTCTCCAGATTATCTGAGAAATGTGGGATTTGCCCTCAAGGAGCCGCACGCCTCCAGAGGTGGTTTGAACTGCGGCAGCCGGGCCCCTCAAACCCTGCTGCCGCAGAAACCCTTATAAACGGGCGTGCTTTAAATAAATCTACATCAATAAACAGGAATCACCGTTCCCGGTGTCGCGGGCCGGCCGAGCCCTCGGGGCTGACGTGGCACACGCGGCCCGGTGCCGGGGCTCTGCTCCCCCCGCGGCCCCGCTCCGGGACGGGGTTTGACGGGGAAACGCTTCGAAAGGGCGCTGAGATCCGTGGGGTGCCGGCCCGGGGCTCCTCACAGCCGGCCCGGCCCGCGCTCCTCCCTCGGCGTGCGGGGACAGCCCCGCACTCCCCGATCCTTCACACAACTGCTGGATTGAGGGTACAGCCCCTCACACCCCCGAGCCCTCACGCACTTGTTGGTGTGCTGGTACAGCCCCTCACACCCCNCGCCCCTGCGCCCCGCGCGGCCGCCAGGGGGCGCTGCAGGACCGGCGTGGCGCGCGCGGGGCGGGGCCGTGAGGGGCCGTGAGGGGCCGGGCTCGGGCGGTCCTTCCCGCACTGATCGTTCGTGATTCCGTCCGTGCGCAGCGTTCGAAGTAGCGGCTGCAGCCTCCCCGCACGATCAGTGAAGGTGGTGTCAACTGCGAGAGCCGCCTGGGGTCGCGGAACTGCATCCCTTGCACGGGAGTGTGGAATGGATTCATGGTACAGTGCCACTGTACCCTGCCATGGGCAAGGACACCTTCCACTATCCCAGGTTGATCCAAGCCTGGTCCAGTCTGGCCATAGACACTTCCAGGGATGGGCAGCCACAGCTTCTCTAGGTAACCTGTGCCAGGGCCTCCCCACCCTCACAGGGAACAATTCCTTCCCAATATCCCACCGAACCCTGCCCTCTGGCAGTGGGAAACCATTCCCCCTTGTACCAAGTCCCTCTCCAGCTCTCCTGGAGCCCTTTTAGGCACTGAAGGAGGGTCTGAGGTCTCCTTGGAGCCTTCTCCAGGTGAACCCCCCCAGCTCTCCCGGCCTGGCTCCAGAGCAGAGGGGCTCCAGCCCTTGGAGCATCTCCACGGCCACCTCTCCTGAGCAGCTCCACATCCTCGTGATGCCGAGGAGGGGCTGGACATAGCTCTGCAGCGGGACCTCCAGAGGTCAGGCCACCTCTAGGAGTCCAGGTGACCAACACACCTGGAGATGCAGATACCTCCTTCCTCGTAGGATGAATCCTACATCCAGGTATCCCTTCTAAAACAGCTCTTCCTGCTCTTTCATCATCATTACACCTGTCCTGCATCGTGCCTTGCTGTCCCATTCAGTGTTTCATTGCCAGAACTGCCTTCTCTGCATGGGTTTGTTCACACGTGATCATGGTCAGTTTAGGGCATCCACCCTGCCAATAGTTTTGCTTTCTTAATAATCCTATTTTTTCTCCCTACTTAGAGCTACACTAAATTCTCTCCAGCAGGATGTCACACATTCACGGTGGAACTGCAGGTTCCTGTCCTGTCTCACAGAGCCTTGTTCTGGGGCTGAATGAGAGACTGCTTTTTGGTTCACTCTTCATTGTTTGGACCAGATAATCCACCACAGTCGAAGCCACAGCTCTTCCTTGTAGGTACTGGGCTACAAAACCCAACATCTTTATGGTCAGAGTCTGCTGAGCCACCTGAACTCCTGTCACCTTTTAACTTCATGGGAAAAGCAAGGAGAAGGTGGATTATTGAAAAAAAAAAAAAAAAAAAAAGTTGGGGGGAGGTATAGCCCAGTTAGGCAGAGGCACAGATAAAAACATTGATTGATTAAAAAGCTCAAATTAGGACTATAACTCTGTCTTGTCACTGTGGTTTAATGGAAAATAGTTCTTGTCAACAAATATAACTTCATGCTAATAAGACCTTGATTGGGAAAAGAACAGGAAAGTCTTGTATTCTGTAGAGCGTTCAACTCCACACCACCAGATCAGTCATTTAAAAGTCTGTAGCCTCTGTCCTCGTGGCCCAGACAAGCACTCAGCTCTCTCTTTCTCCACTATGTCTTCCCTTTATTAAATGTTGTCATTTTATACTTGTTCCTCAGGCTTTGAATTCCTGCTGATGTTGAGCTGATTCCTCCATTTTCTGGGTTTATGCTGCCTGTCCCACCTGTGGTGTGAAGGGAAAACTGCTTTATCAACAAGAATAATGTCTTAAACTGGGTCCATGCAGAGAAAATGCTCCAATACAGTTGAATAAAATACACAGATTTAAATCGTAAACTCTCTTCAGCAACTTCAGCCTTGTCCTGCACTTCACTTAGGCAAAACCGAAATAACTGTACAGCAAAAATTCAGGCTACTGAAGGATGACAAATGTTGGAGGAAAAGTGAGAAATTATTTTCAGAGGTGGGGAAGCTGAAGGCAGATACCTCCTGATGTGAGACTGGGCAAATTGGGAAACCTGGAGGCTGGAACAGTTTCCAGAGTGTTGGGTTCTTTCTGCTGTTGCTCATTTGCAGTTCAGGGTGAGCACCTGAAGAATGCAGCCTTGTCACAGGAGAACACGTCCCTGAGCATCACACAGATATAAAAGAGGGAAACAAAAACACATCTTTAATTAATGAGAGATTCTGTCCCTGTGGGTCCATCTCTTGCGTCTCAGATGATGCATCAGACTTAGTCTGCCCTGCCCTGCCATGCAGCCAGCCAGGCCTCTGGCAAGAGATTATCCCCTGGATGTCAAACAGCAGCTCAAGCCCCAGAAATCACATCAGCCCAAGGATAAACAGCATATCAACAAAACCATTAATTGCAGCAGTCACAAACATACTCGCTCCCCGTCCTTTGCTCTCCCTTCCTTGAGCCATTAGACCCCATTTCCAAACACTTTCTGGAAACAGGTTGAATGGAAATAGACCCTGGGATTTCTCTCCTGGCCAAGGCTGTGAGAGGTATCACAGGAGCCCTGATGAAATGGCAAGCACTGAAGTACAAGAACAGATTTCTGTTCTTTTGTGAAGAAATTGATTTTTGCCAGAAACAACATGCTGCAACCCAGCGTCTGTTCTTGTTAGACTTCAAGTCCTTCCAGGAGGAGTCCTTCAGCAAATTGGCTCATTTAGACACAACAGCCAGGAGCATGGAGAGGAAAAAAAGGGTTTTGTTCAAGGAAAGCCTCTGTATTGTAAACAGGATAAAAGGGGATGGAGAGAGTCACTTATCACTGTCTCTCATGTCCCCAGGTCATTCCTGTGTAGCATCTACTGCAGAAAAAGGATTTCATATTCCCTGCTCTCCCAGAAACCCAGCTGGGGGATTTTCTCTATCACACAATCTCCAGACCCCATGTGCATTCAGCAGCAGCTTTCAAAGCCCATTGCTGTGCTCTCGTTGCTCTCCTCTGCCTTGTGAAGCCTGGCAGCACCGAAGGGAGAGCTGGATCCTCACAGGGTCTCTTTGCTCTGCCTGCACCAGCCCGTGTCCTCCTCACAGCCATGGGACTCGGGGCTCTCTCCAAAAACACTGATGCTCTATTTAACACCAGACCCCAATCACGCATCTCTCCCTGTTTCTTTGAGCATGATCCCATCAGGCAAAGAAACTCTCTGCCCCCCTCCCTCTTTCTGTTCCCCCTCCCTCTCGTTTTGGGGCACTCTTTGCGTGCTTTGCTGATACAAATAACTGTGGCTTTCAAAACAAAGGAGTGCCGAACCCCAGGGCATTCCGCCCGGGAGAGCCGTTTGGATGAGTGCTTGCTGGAGACTCCTGTGAGTCCAGCTGCAGGCCATGGGCTGCGTGTCCCAGCTCTGACAGGCTCCCGGACACAAGGCAGACCTCACAGCACGCCTCTCAGCACTTCCAGCCTGGGGAACGGGGCAAAACGAGAAGGGGAGACATGACAAGAATGTTGGAGACTCATCTATCAAATTTCTCGGGCTCTTGGGTGATGTGCTGGACCCAGGTCTCCCTGGGCAAGGAGCTTTTTAAAGACACATTGCACCTTCCTGCTCATCTTCCCAAATTAAGAACGTGTCTGCACAACTGTCACAGTCAGCTTTGAGACTGATGTGTGGCCATGAGAGTCACAAATGCGCAGACCATCATTCCCTTCTGCATAAATATCCCAGGGAAAGAGACATGGAAAGGATGGAGAAGGCCAGGCCAAGGGAAGAAGGAGTCAAGGAGCATCTCTGCGATTTCACTCCCTCCCTCCCTTCTGAGGTGATGCCAGGGAAATATGGCAGGAATAGGAATAGGAATAGGAATAGGAATAGGAATAGGAATAGGAATAGGAATAGGAATAGGAGGAAAAACAAAAATATACCCAGTGGTGAGGAACACTGCAGCATCCCCCAGCCTGAGGGATCTTTGAGACACAAATGGCTGGAGGTTCGGGGAATATCCTGAACGAGTATATTTTTCTAAAGCTTTCATCCTTCCCTGGTGGCAGCCACATGGGGCTGCTGGAGGTGAAATACTGACTTTGATGGATTTTTGGTGCAGGCACTGCATGGCTCTGTTGGTAGCCTCACACCTCCAGTGCACTATAAATGTTATATTATCATAATAACGATTAAACACGACTCAGTTCTCCATGCAGGACTGAGATCCTCATGCCTTTTCCCTGCTGATCCTGCCTGTTTGACCTTATCAATGAAATTCAGGAAACAGGAGCAAAGAGCTTCCTCCAACAGAGCCAAGGAGGCAGAAGGGGCAAGAAATTACATTGCCTTGCCCAGACAGTGCACAAATGAAATTCCAATTATCCTGGCAATACTCCTTCTTTTTGCCCAGCGTCAGGAACCTGTTAGGAGCCTCAGCTGCCTTCAACTGAAATGGCATCTCCCCTTGATTCCAAATCGCACAGAAATCTCTGAGTTTTGGCCTTAAAAGCTCTGGCCTTGAAAATCTTTTGAATTTATTTACTGGGCAGCCCTGTTTGATACACAAATGTATTAGGGCAGATTCTCTCTGGGCACAATTAACCCTGGACTGGATGCATAATGTAACACTTATATAGGAAAATCTTAAAATCTGTGAGCAAAACCACATGCTATTATCCTGATTTTTCCAGGGGTCAGTTCCCTGACAGTCAGTCTCTCTGAAATGTGTCAGGTCAGGAATTCCATCAGAATTAGACAACATCATCAGCTGCTTTGGGAAATTTTAGGGGCAGATCTTTTATGTTCTCTTTCCCACTGAATAAACAGTCATTTCCTGGGTCTAATTTTGGCAAACCAATCCGGATAACTGGAGTTCATTAGCTTAATAGGTTAATGCTGAACTGCTTCCCAAGTCAAATCTGGATGTCAGTCTGCCTCATACTCACATTCTGTCAATATGGGGGATCTTAAAATAAAAAAAAAAAGGAAAAAAAAAAAAAGAAAAAAAAGAGTGAAAATCATTTTCATCTCTGTTTCATCCACAGGGTAATCCAGGCATGAGGAGCTGGCCGTGCTGGGTCCCTCTCCCCGTGTCCCCCCGGCTGGGTGGATGCTGCAGGGGCTGTGCTCTGTTTGTTGTTAAAGCAGCCTGACACAAAGAGGCCCCGGGGAGCTGCATGCACCCACAGGATGGATGTCGGCTCCTGTCAATCCAGCCGGAGTCCCCCAGGAGGGAAAACGGGATTGTCTGCAGCGGGGAGGGGGAGAGTTTTCTCAAGAATGTCATAGAGGAATTTTCCTGAAACCTTCCCCGGTAATCTGAACCAAACCTTTCCAAGGCTCTTGTGTTAATGGAGACCAGGAGAAAGCGTGGAGACAGGATGGAGGCATAAAAGATGGAATTCACCACTCAGTCCAGCCTGGCAGCTCCTGTGCCAGAGTCGCAGAATCATGGAATCCCAGGATGGTGTCGGTAGGAGGGGACCTTAAAGCCCATCCATTCCCACCCCCTGCCATGGGCAAGGGCACCTTCCACTATCCCAGGTTGCTCCAAGCCCCATCCGACCTGGCCTTGGATGCTTCCAGGGATGGGGCAGCCACAGCTGCTCTGGGCAGCTAGTGTGAGTCCATAGTAGGCAGCCTGGTGTCGCTCAGTGTAAGCACAGCAGGGTGGTGCTTTCCAGGCCATTTCCCAATGCCCAGATAAGTCAGGTGCTCTGTGAGAGGGGTCCCAGGAGTTTCTGCTAGCCCAGGAAGCTGCAGGCTGTAGCGGCACTCAGGAATGCACAGCACACTTGGAGACAGGGACCCCTTTGGAGGGAATCTCTTTACCAAGCTTGCACACGGTACCCAACACACCCCTCTGAAGAGAAGATCCAGCTCTAGCACTGACTCTCCTGCTGCTCTTGCAAACTTTTTCCTCAGGAATTTAATTTTGCCGTCTTCTCACAAGATGGTTTTGTTACCCATGGATAACATGAATCGTATTTCCTTGGGGCTGGAAAACACCTGCCAAGGGATGGAGAGGCAGATTGTGTCTCATGAGCTTTTCTATTCCCTGAGACTGAGGCTCCTGTCAGAGGCTGAGGAGCGTTGTTGGCAGTGGTTTGGCCCAGCCTCCTCGGCAGCAGGGCTGCACCAGGCACTGCTGCCACAGCTGGAGCTGCACAAGTCCCCTCGGACATGAGGTCACGCCTTGGTGCAGTGGCATTTCCCCACCTGCCGGGATGTCTGCAGGGACAGGGACGGTGCCACAGCGGGGGCCGGGAGTCTGCCTTCATTGGAGATCTTATCTCCCGTGATTAGCTGGCCCCGAACTGCTCCTGCTATCCTGAGCCATCTGTCAATTTGCCGCTTCTATTTCAGATTCAGAGAAGGGCTTGTTTTCCCTAACGCTTATCTGCTTTTTCTGACCAGACTAAATGGTCTAATCACAAGAAAATCTACCTCCAGCAGCCAGCCTTGCACCTCTTACCTCACCCTTCAGACTCCTCCCAGGTCCAGTTGCATTGCCCACTCCCGTCACCGATCCCACTGGCAGCAGCATTTTATCTGCCCCACTACAAGGCAGGTGGGTTTAACACCAAATGAAATCTGCAAAATTACATCTACCACTCTTCCCTGTTTTAATGAAATGGATTTCCTTTATTGCTCCTTCAGGTTTGCCAACGCTGTCCCACTGCCCCAAGCACGATGATGCAGCAGCTGGGGACATGAGAGGTGGCCAAGAGCTCCAGAATCTATTGCTCTCTCCAAATGTTTTGGATTATCCCATAATCACTTTAGTCCCTGGTAAACCAATGTGTCCTGAGCTTGCTCAGGTGTGCTCACCTCCCTGGTCATGCTGCCCACAGCCAGGGCAGCTCCACTGACAGCAAAGTGACCACGCATCATGAAAACATTCATTTTTTTTATAATAGTTCTTATAATTTTTTTCTTATTATTTTTGGAAAAGTATTTTAAATTCAAGAACACTTTCTGTTGGCCACATCCACCACAGAATTGGCTATAGCTTACTGTCCTTGTAGATCTGAATTTTCCAAGATAAAGTTTTAACTCCTGCTGGACGATTTGATGAATTATAAAAAATATATAATATTATAAAACCATATGCTATTATGATATTATTGTAGAATACTATAAATGTGTGTTGGTAACAGGCACTCACAGCTTATCCCTACCTGTCCAGTCACAGATTTTTCTGCATCACTTCCCTGCAGCCTCCAAACCAAGTAAGTTCTTTGTTCACAGCAAGTGGTGCAAAATCAGCCCATCTCCACTGAGGGCAAAAGACTTTGGTGCATTTCCACCTGCCAACCCCCTTTTCCCAGTGTCCACAGAAGCAAGAACCACTCTTGCTTCCCCCAGTCACTTTACTTTGCTGCTACAGCTGTTTCAAAACACTGAGGTTTTGAGCACTTTGGATGCCACAACCTTCACTTACATGAGTATAAGCTAAAATTAGAACTATCAGACGTATTTTTAGGGAATTTTTCTACTCAAAATAAAAATATCTTATCGTTTGCATTGCAGGTTAATTCCTCTGGCCTGTGTCAGGTGAGGTGGTGCCTCAAACCTGTGTGATAAACGCCATTATCTGAGTTTTCAGGCTGAACACAAGGATGCTCACAAAGTCCCCACTTTGAATCACCAACCCTCTGTCTGAAGGGAGACAGAGGAACAGCAGAAAGAAATGTGCCAGTCTTACGTAATTACCAAGCACATCACCCTCAGCAAGGAGAGCTGGGTTTGCCAAGACCACAGTAATGATTGTGCTGGCCCTGGGTGCTCGAGCTCTGCCTTGTGTGGATTTGCAATGTAAATCCCCGTCCCTGCTCCTGCCAGCGCTGCCCCCCTCAGATCCGCGGCAGCAGCAGCAGGGCCATTCCGGCATTCTGGCAGCTCTGCCTTCCCTGTGCCCAGCTGACACTGCTCGTGCCCACACTGCAGGGCTGGGCACGGAGAGGCTTGGCCGGCAAAGCAAGCTCTGTCCGCCTGGGCTCTGCCATGAGCAGGCAGGACGTGGCTGGGGGTGATTCAGTGTGGGGTCCCCCACTGCCCAGCGTGGAGTGGAACTCACCCTGGGGTCCCCCTGTGGGGCAGAGCTCACCTTGGAATCCCCCACTGCCCAGCGTGGAGTGGAACTCACCCTGGGGTCCCCCTGTGGGGCAGAGCTCACCTTGGGGTCCCCCACTGCCCAGCGTGGAGTGGAACTCACCTCGGGGTCCCCCTGTGGGGCAGAGCTCACCTTGGGGTCCCCCACTGCCCGTGGACGAGGCTCAGCGAGGCTCAGCAGGAGCCCACCATGGCAGTACAGCTGGCTTGGCATCCAGAGGTCACATCTGCCTGCAGAACCATTCATGCCTCAAACTGGCCATGAGGGTGGCCAGGGACAGCCCACCTTCCCCTCTCCATTCCTGTCTGGGGAAGTGAGGCTGCTCTTCTCACCACGCAGCCCCAGGGTGGGAGGTTGCTGCAGTGGAGAGCTGGAGGTGGAGATGGTCAGCAGTGTCCTGACCTGGGTGACACAGTCACCTTCTCCCCAGTGTCAGCCCTGAGGGTGCTCCAGCACGTAAGAGAGAGGGACAAACAGAGCAAGCACAGGGGCAAGGGGAAGCCTTTGAGAGGGGAAGCCCGTGAGCAACTGTGGTGGGCTTAGGGCTGAGGGGATTCAGTGCAGGTTTCCAGCTCTTCTTCAGCTGCTGACAGCTCCTGAATGTTCCCAGGGAAAGGCAGAATCACAGTCATAGAATCCCAGAATTATTTGGGTTGGAAGGGACCTCTAAGCTCATCTAGTTCCAATCCCCTGCCATGGGCAGGGACACCTTCCAGTAGAAAAAAATCCAGATTGCTCCAAGCCCCATCCAACCTGGCCTTGAACAGATCCAGGGATGGGGCATCCACAACTTCTCTGGGCTTAGTTTTGGACTGCTGGTTAAGGCCTGACTGTACTGGATGGGAAGAACTCAGCAAAGTGAGGGAGACGGGACTTCACAAGCTGCCCAGAGCACAGGAACATCTCTGCAGTGCTCCCACTGCCTGTTCCTGCTGTGCTCCTGCCACCAGTGTCCATGAACGGTCCTGTACAGCTATACCTCCCCTCCTCTCATCATTACACTGCCCACAGCTATCCAAGTGCTCTCCCACAGATAGCAAAGTTCTATCAGTTTCCTTGTTGGAGGTTTTGAGGCAGAAGGAGGAGATCCCAGTGGCCCAATAGTAGATTTGACAGAAGACTTGAGCACAACTCTCCTTTGCTCTGACCACTGGTCCCCACTGGTGTCTCCTCCTCTCATCACTGAGATGCTGACTGTACCTGCAGCCCTGACTTCGATGTTTTGCCCAGTTGCAGACTGGGGAGAGCAGCACTGCAGCTCCTCCCAGGGAGCTCAAGGAGCGGCAGTGCCTCGGGGCACTCGGTAAATGAATAAAAAAACAGAGTCAGAACTGATTAGGGAGCTCAGGTTTTGGCTCGGACTCTCTAGAGCCTCCAAGGCATTGCAGAGGCTCAGAACCTCATTACTTCTATAAAGTGAATTCAGTAATTAGCTCAGGTCAAAAGTTTACGGCTTGGAGGCTGCTGCTAGGGAATGGTTCCTCCTGGACGTTAGAAACCAAAGCGCAGAAAGCAGGAATTGGCATCAAGGCAAAACATTTAATCAAGGGTCTTTTGGATGGGATTGTCTTGCTGTATAGGCTGGCTGGACAGTGATGTCCCCTCAGAAGGAGAGACATTGCACTGGAGAAGCAGACAGGACATTGCCACGAATCCCTGTGAGGCTGGGAGTTGCCTCCCTGGTGTGTCCTGGGTTAGCTAAGCCCAAATCCTGCCATGGCCAGAACAAGGTTTTTCAAGCAGGCTGCAGAAAGCAGCCTCAGTCCTGCCCTGTTCCCCCCACACAGCCCAGCTGAAGAGCAGCCGAGACCTAAAGCAGGAACTCATCCCGATGGGACAGGGTTGGCATCAGTTTAAGTAGCCAGTCTCTGCTTAAATGTTTCTATGTTCCTGATTTCAAATATAGCCCAAAGCAGCAATTCCACACCCTTGATTTATCCGACATACAAAAGCCTTCCAGTGACTGACAATTTTTTATTTTCCAATTTCACGTAATGTCCCCCACTAATACGTTATGAGACAGGAAAGCCCAGCACCATTTGCTGTTCAGTCATTTTGGTTCTGTTTTAAATGATTCACCTGACTCACAGACAATTCATTTTCCTTGTAATGATCAGACCTCTGGGTCTCATCCCAGTCTTAGTGGCTTCTGCACCTCTGCTACATCCCAAGGGATGCCAAGTCCAAACTGCCAGCAGCCAGGGCTGAGCTCTGGCATGGAACTGGGGGATTTTCCATCCCAGCCTTTCCCAGGACTCCCACATCCTGCCCACCCGGGGACCAGGACCCAGAGACTGCCATAGTGCCCGGCAGGACACCCTGCCTGCTCTCCCCTCTTCCTGACTGTGCCAGAGAGAAAGTGGGACGGGGAGGAGGGAAGGGAGGGGCTGAAGGATTAAACAAGACAGACCAGAAAGCTTTGCAATTTTTCCCCTAATACTCAGCTATTTAATGACTAGTTTGATGATAAGCATGAAATTAAATAGACAAAGAAAATTCTCTCATGTCTAAGAAGTCAGCAGATAATTAGGCTTTGATGGGGACATTCTGAGGCAGTTTCTACTTATTTTGTGAGGCTGATTTAATGCAGGGGTTGTCTCAGTTGTCCCTGCAGTCAAGCTCTGCTGATCTCTCCTGGCCAGAGCTCTGAGAGATGCTCATGCTGGCTGATATTTCCTTATCCAGGAGGTGCTGATCCCCTGGAAGAGCCTTCCTCAACAGGAAAAAGCTTTCTGCCCCTCTCAGTTTCCATTTCCCATGTTCATCCTCTTTTACACTGCACAGAGCTCACTTCATCCAGAGCAATAGCAACAGAAAGCTGTACAAAAAATTTGGAATGCAGATTTGTCTTCTCTCCTTGTGAGGGTAAAAGCAGCAGCAGCAGTGTGAGGAGCAGTCCTTCAGCAGCTTTAAACCCAAATTCATTCTTTCTGTTCCTATTCACAGATGTAAGTGCTTCATTTCAAGCCCAAAAGTTTTGGAATCCAGAAAATAATCAGCTCAAAGTTTCAGACCCAAACCCGCCAGCTTTGAGGGCCTGAGGACCTAAATAAGAAAACCACTGCACACCGGACAGTGGGAATGCATAGCGCCCTGGTTCCTCCAAAGGCAGCCAGAATCTGAGCACTCCTAAGTGTCAGGGAAAAAAATCCATTTTCTCCCATGTAAACACTCCTAAGGATATATTATGCTTTATTTTCAGGAAAATGCTGGCTCATAATGGCAACGCTTCAAGCCAAAATCACAAATGCAAACTGTCTCCAAAATAGGAGTAATGAAATCAGAGGCGACCAGGGCTGCCAGCAAAGTGAGGCTCATCAGGTGTCTGCCAGGAGCATCTCTCAAACCTTGAGGTAGGACAGACATGGTTGAAGGAGGGAAAACTGAAAATAGGAGAGAAAGGGAAGGAAGGGGAAAACATAAGAAATCCCTTTTGTGAAGCAAAAGGGAGCAGCGTGCCTTCACACGTGGGATTTAAAAAACAAAGCAAAGCTGAGAGTATTGAGAGAGTGAACCAGGGCTGCTGCTTCTGCACTGTAAATTTTGGGGTTGGAGAAAAGGAGGAGAATTCCCAGCTCTGGAACCCAGCACTGACAGCCAAGGGCCATCTGAGGGTGTAGATGGAACAAGCTGGGATAAAATCACTGTCCTCAGAGCAGCATCTCCCCAGGTTTTGAGAAGAAGTTCTTATCATTCCAGTTAAAATGTTGGAACAGGATCCAATTCAGTGTTAAATTCTTAATTCTGACTGTCCATAAGGTTTCTTTGTTTTTACAGGTTAGAGATTAGCATGTATTTTAATTAAACCATGTGCCTATTTCCACTGAAATACAATAATAATCACGATCACATTAATAACAATCATAGCAACAAATTGGTGTTATTATTGTTATTGTTATTATACCTCTCTTCAGGCCTTAAAGTGAAGCTTCTGCTTTGCTGCCCTATCCAATCCCATACAGTAAAAGGCTTTAATGGAGCCATAAGCCTAATCTTAAACATTTAACTCTGTTACTGAGTCAGATCTTGGGCTTCTTGTTCAGTCTTGAGTGAGGCAAAGCTCTCCCTGAGCTCCCTGCAGCTTTGTCAAATCCTTTAGGATCTTTCTCATAAGCATTTTCCTTTTCTCTCCTTCTCCCTGACCATCCTGATGTTGCTTACCATCCACCAAGTTAAATTTAAATGACAAATCTGATAGACCTCACTGAAAAATCAAACTGACACTCCATGATTCCTGCTTTGATCACAATATATGATGGGAAAAATTCCAAATCTTCGAAAACCTGCCCCGCAAAGGAAAGAAAACCATTTAAAACCATTTCCTACTAAGCTCTGATCTCAAATACATTTTTTGCTGTTTATTTTTTGGAGGGAGAAGACCAGCAAACTTGACAGTGCCCACAAGGAATGTCCAGCTGCCAGCAAGCTGTTCACGGCTCTCGGGCTGCCGGAGGAGCGAAGGGAGGCGGAGGGAGCGTCCAGCCCTGGAATGCCGCTCTCCCGGCGCGGCCGGAGCTGGGTCGGACAGCGAGAGACCCCCGGAGAGGCGGCGAGCCCTGCGCATCGCCTGCAGCTATCCAGCGGCTCAAAGCTCAAACATCCCACGGAAAGGTTAGCTTTTAATGGATGGTAAATGTTTGGGGAGACCTTTGACCAGCGCTAATACTGCAGCTGACCGGGCAGGAGCGGGGAGGGAATGACCCGCATTAGGCTGGGCTGCTCACTTTAGTGAACAATAACTGTCAAACGTCCTGCTTAACCCCCCTCCCCGGGCCCTCCTGCCCCTCAGGTGCTCCCTGAACAGGTATCGACGGCGTGAGACCTGGCTTTGGGTTGCCCTTGTTCTGTACGACCGTCAAACCAGCCCAGAGCACCGTGCTGAGTTGGAGAAGGTGTAGGAATACCTTCAGATGCCTCCAAAAATTCTTTTTAACTGATTTTCCACACATCCAAATTTGTTTCAGCCCTGGAAATTGTCAGAAGCTTCATCTGCTCTGGCAAAGATGAGAAAGCAGTGAGTGTGGAGGACTTGGATCCTGACTGAGTCATTCCTGACTGGGTCATTCTGAGGAAGGCATGAAAGGAGACAGTTTGCTTTCCACGTCTTTAGCATATACCTCAATTTCCCCTGCGAATCTCACACTTTAGGATGTTCATCATTCCCTGAAAATATTCACAGCATTCACTGCAGAAATTCCCACAAGCATTTTTTTTGTAAAACTGGAAACTCCTGGACCCCCCAAGAAAGACATTACTCACAGTACCCGTATTTTGGTGCCCTCTTCACTACTTTTCCATGTCAGACATTTCATTTTTTCCCTCTTTAAAAATTTAAACTCTTTCTAGAGATTTTCAGCTTGGCTGAAAATGATTCTGCAGATCTGGGGCGAAGCTATTGATGCAAAATGAGTGTCCTCATCCCCACTGCCAAGCGCTGCCCACGGGGCAAGGAGGGCTCCAGTTGTAATCCTGTGGCTGTGAGGACTGGCAGGACAGCAGCTTCCATGGCTTTCTGCCCAGTGTCTTCCACTAGGAGTTTCAGGGGAAAATATTTCACAGAAAGGGAGTTGTGAATGGCTCATTGAGTGGGAAAGGAGGCACCATATTCCATGATGATGTATCATGGAGGAAATGTGGTTAAAATCAATATGAAACAGCAGAAACAAGGCTTCAGACCCTGGGCCAGTTCCTCAAGAGCCCCTTGAAGCAAATCCTGGGTTTGTCCTCTCTCTGTGGTTACAGATCACAGTGTGGGTCCATGATCCTATTGCCAGTTTTCCATGACCCTGTTGCCTTGGGAATAGGAGAGAGACTCTGCAAGTCTTCTGAAGTGCCACCATGGGAGCAAAAAAAACGAGGCTGGATCAGGGTCAGGAAGCTCACCCGAAACTCCCAGCAACTACACAAGCTGCTGTTGAGTGTCTCTGCTTTGAGAACAAGGAAGTAAAATCATCATGACTGATTTACAGAGACACCCTGATGAATGCTACCATAACCTGACATTTTGCATGGAGCGAACAGAAACAATAAACTTGTGATTTTGCTACATTTCTTATTGTCAGGTGGTATTTTCCCTTGCAGGCCCCTGGATCAACCCTGCAGGTTCTGCCAACCAAATCCTTGTGACTTTTAAAATCCCAGTCACAGAAATAATCTCAATTCCCATGGGAATTGAAGTATTTACTGTCATGGCAGTGCTAGAACCAAAGCTATGCCCAGAAGTTTACTGGAGGAGAGAAAAGAGCCTGAAGGGTCACTTTGCAAGAGTCACTGCAATGAATGCACAGAGCTTTGTGTTGTCTGACTTTGTTTTCTGAGCCCAAGCCAGATCTGACTGTAGGAGGCCCATGAGATACTGGGAAGGGTGGTGGCCCTTTGGAAATATCCCGTATCAGGCTGTATCACAGTCAGAGGTCAAGCTGAGTCTGATTCAAACAGCTCTGAAATGCTTCACCTTTTCCAGAAGGGCATAGGTTCACCTTCCATGGACTCACCATCACAGGTAGCTTGTTCCTTACTCCAGAGGTTCTCCACTCAGACTGTGCATCCGCTCTGGGACAGTGCACCCCTGTCTCCAGGAGTCCACAGGTGTCATAGATCTTTAGCAAGAGAATGGAAGTGGTCACCAGAGTCTTCATAGCTTGGGAATGAATCTTTCCTCCAGGTAGTCAACAGGTCCCTCATCATGACCTTCTTTGCTGTGTTTCCAGCTGTGGTGGTAGCAGGTCCTATTTGGATGTCTCTGAAATGAGTAAACCTTGGTCAGGTGTGGGAAAGTCGGTACCTGGCCTGGACCTCGGACCTGTGCTTGCAGGATGAGTCCTGGGATGGATCCCTGGTGGGACACAGATGTCACCGCACACCCACTGCCCTGCCCTGCCACCTCTGCTGCTCAGGGAACCCCAGGGGCTGGATGCCATGGCTCTGGTCCAAACTAACCTCTAGCATGGGGAATAGATGACCAGGATAAGGCTATGTCCTGTCCCAGGAATCCCGTGGGCACTGCTTCTGGGCATTGCTGCTGGACACTTCACAGCAGGTTTGGGATTTTTTCAGAGAAAAGGAGGATCCAGAGAGACCTTAGAACCCCTTCCAGTGCCTAAAGGGGCTCCAAGAGAGCTGGAGAGGGACTTTGGACAGGGATAGGACAAAGGAGAATGACTTCCCACTGACAGACAGCAGGGTTAGATGGGATATTGGGAAGGAATTGTTCCCTGTGAGGGTGGGGAGGCCCTGGCACAGGGTGCACAGAGAAGCTGTGGCTGCCCCTGGATCCCTGGCAGTGTCCAAGGCCAGGCTGGATGGGGCTTGGAGCACCCTGGGACAGTGGAAGGTGTCCCTGGCCATGGCAGGGGGGTTGGAGCAAGATGAGCTTTAAGGTCCCTTCCCACGCAAACCATTGTGTGATGTGATAACGTGCCTGTGCCTGTGTGTTCGTGAGGTGTGTGGTGTGCACGTGTGCAAATCCGTGTGCAGACACGTGGGGGTGTGGGTGTGGGTGTGGGTGTGGGTGTGGGTGTGGGTGTGGGTGGCCATGCCTACATTCATGCAAAGGCATCGATGGGCACAAAAAGAAAAGAGGAGCTTTTCTGGGAAAAGGATGGAAAGTAAAGCTCTCGGCAGAGCTCTCAGTGCTCTCAGTCTGGAATTGCTCACTGTGGTGGGAGGCACTGGGATGTGGCACTGCCCTGAGCAAAGCCTGGACAGGAACAAAAGCCCAGTCTCCAAGCCTGGCACAGGCGCTGGGAGCAGCAAAGCACACAAAGATCTGGACAGTGCATGCAGAATGATGAAACAGGAG
>VZTF01006964.1:800712-843897 GCA_013397755.1 Cnemophilus loriae | reverse complement strand
TGTATCTCGCAGAGGGCGTACCTTAAATGTCATTGGCCCACGACACCCTGCCACTCCACAGGACCTGGCAGGGTGAAATTCACCTAGAAACCTGTCAACCCACGACACATGCCTACATTCGTGCAAAGGCATCGATGGGCACAAAAAGAAAAGAGGAGCTTTTCTGGGAAAAGGATGGAAAGTAAAGCTCTCGGCAGAGCTCTCAGTGCTCTCAGTCTGGAATTGCTCACTGTGGTGGGAGGCACTGGGATGTGGCACTGCCCTGAGCAAAGCCTGGACAGGAACAAAAGCCCAGTCTCCAAGCCTGGCACAGGCGCTGGGAGCAGCAAAGCACACAAAGATCTGGACAGTGCATGCAGAATGATGAAACAGGAGAACACATCTGGCTGGGAATAACTAAAGAGGCTTTTGCATCATCATTCCCAACAGTGTCAGTGGCAGGCTGGGAAAATCTGGGCAGGAAAAGCAGAAAACTGAGCTGAACCTGGAGCAGACTGGCTGAGATGCAATCCTGCTGCCAGAGCCTGGTGGTGATGGAGGGTGCCAGCGTGAAGATGAGCTGGCAGTCGCTCACTGCAAACAAGACAAGCTGCCTGCTGGAGTCTGTGGGGGAGAACAGCTGACAGCAGGAGGAAGTGGAACACTGCGTTCAGTTGTGAGCTGCCAGTTCAGAAACAATGGGGAGAAACTGCAGAGGGACCAGGCAAGGCAACCAAGATGGTCAAAGCCTGGGGCACATGGTCTGCTGGGAGAGGTGGAGGGAGAGGCTGGTTTGGCAGAGAGGGGGAGGGAAGGTCTCACCTCTTCTGCTGGGTGAAAGGAGACTGAGAATGTCTTAGAGCAGCCTGTGACCTTTTGAAGGGCCAATTTACAAGGATGACAGAGCCAAACTCTTGTCACTGATGCCAGACAGTATAGGAAGGGTCAACAAACACAAACTGGAGCTCAGGAGGTTCAGGTTAGGCATTAGGAAACACTCTCTGTCCAGGAGGGTGGGGCAGCCTTGGGCCCGTTGCCAAGAGAGTCTTTATCCCCCAGTATTTACAGGGTTCAGCTGCACAAAGCCCTGGTTATCCTGATCTGGTCCTGGGCTCATCCTGCTCCAGGGAAGGCTGGGCTGGAGACTTCCAAGGGTCTCTTTCCACCAGCACTGTTTAGATTCCTATGGCTCAGTTTCTTTGAGAGTTGCTTTCCCATGGATGTGCACTCTTCCCCAGGCTGCCACTCTTCAATGGAAGGGAAGGAGTTTTGTTAACACTCTTGCAAGGCTTCCCACACACTCTCCACGCAAGGTCTCCACCCTGTCACAAACTCCATCTCAGATCCTTGTTGCACAGAGTGATGAGGGGCCACCAGCATCCTTCTCCTTCCTATAGGCTTCTTCCAGGGCTTTCACCTTGGTCCTACACTTCTCCAGTGTGGCCCCACATCAGCACCCACACGTGAGACTCTGCCTGGATGTCATCAGTGAGCAGAATCCTGTCTGCAGGAGGGGAAAGAGGGATGTTTTGCTCACAGTGGGACTCACTGTGGCTGGGAGTGGGAATCTGGCTTGGGGAGGGCACGGAGTGGGAAGGTCGGTGGTGTTGTGATGGTGGAGGTGATGTGAGAGCACCGAGCCGGGCAAGGCCCGTGTGAAGGTCCACGACAAGGACAAGGAAGGTCCATGACAAGATGTTGATTATGCAAAGTGGAAAGAAACACAGAAGGCTGTGGTCTACATCTGGGGAGGGTGATGATGTGTGGAGCCAGCGNTGACAAGGACAAGGAAGGTCCATGACAAGATGTTGATTATGCAAAGTAGAAAGAAACACAGAAGGCTGTGATCTACACTGTGATCTACATCTGGGGAGGGTGATGATGTGTGGAGCCAGCGACGAAGGTTCCATGGGTGGGAGGAGAGCACCAAGGGCTGATGGAAAGGCCCCAAGACAGGCCGAGCAAGGTCCAACAAAACTCTGCTTCTCTTTGCATGCTGATGGCACATCTGACATGAAACAGGCTGGCACGAAGTTAACCAATCAGCCCTATTTGAGCAAACCGGAGCTGGCACAAGGAGTTTATTCCAGCTCAGCTCCCTGAGTCGGGAGGCTGGATCACTGAGAGCCCTCAAGTCAGATTTAGCTATCACCGAACTGCAGTTGTAAATCACAGCCTCCAATGTATGCCTTCCTTTCAGAAAAAACAAGCATCAAAGGACTCTCTTAGAAGCTTTCCCTCCTACTCCTTCTATCTCATTTTTCAGTTTGAGGGAAATCATTGTATGGTAATTTCACCTCCCTCCTCTCAGTTTCTTCCATTCGGCTGATGCCTTTGGACACTGCTCCAGTGTCAGTGAATATGCAAATGCCACTTTGTTTGTCTTGCCTTGGGACAATGAAGGCTTTGAAATGTAGATGTGGGAGCTTCAATTTGTCTTGCTAAGAACCTACTTTCTCTGTAACTCTTACGTTTTTATACAATTCGATTAGAAGGACTCTTCTCTTTCACTCTCACTCCCAACCAAGCCATTCACTCTCGTTTAGACACAGTGGAATATATTTCATCTGGTCACTGGTTTTGTTGGCTGAACTACATCACAAATTAGATGTTTTTAAAAGCTATTTCATTCAATCCTGAGCAGCATGACAGCTGTCTGGTTTTTCCCCGAATTACACTAAGTGTGTACATTACACCTAAATACAGCTGAGAGATGCACAGGGTGTACAGAGCCCTCCTGGTTTAGACATGAGGACACAGGATTGTCAAATCTCAGTTAAGCCCAAGATCCTTTTAGCTCAGTGCTGTGTCCCCGGCTGTGCCCAGGTGAAATCCCTAAAGAAGGTAACAGGAACAAGTTGATTAGAGAATGAAGCCCAGTCAAAGAAATGCCAGGGCACTTATGCAGCAGGAGGTATTTGTGCTGTGCTTTAACCCCAGACAGCAAACAAACACCCCAGAGCCTCCCACTCACCCCACACACCCCCCCAGCAGGCAGGAGAATCAAAAAAAGTAAAACTCATGGGTTGAGATAAGAACAGATTAATAATTGAAATGAAATAAATGTAATCAATAATAATGATGATAATAATAATAATAGTAATGAAAAGGGGACAAAGGAATCAAACCCAAGAAAAACCAGTGATGCACAACACAATTACTCATCACCCACTGCCCACTGCCCAGCCCGTCCCCAGCAGCAATCATCAGCTCCTGGGCAGCTCTCCCCGTTTATATCCTGGGAATGACGTTCTGTGGTGTGGAACATCCCTTTGGCCAGTTCAGGTCACCTGCCCCAGCTCTGCTCCTTCCCAGTTTCTTGAGCACCTGCTTGCTGGCAGAGCCTGGGAAACAGAAAAGACTTTGATTTGAGGGAAGCACTGCTCAGCTAAAACATGGCTGTGTAATCAACATTACTCTCACACTAAATACCAAACACAGCACTACGAGGAGAATAAAATCCATGCCAGCTGCAACTGTGAGTTTGGTGCCTCCATAAAAGCAGTGAGTGTGTAATTGAGAAAGGACCGGAGCAGAACAGGGCCCCAGGTGCCAGCAGAGACCTGTCCCTGGTGGCAGGACCTCGTCCCTCCAGAAGCACCCACGCAGTAGAACTGTCAGTCCCCGTGGTGTGAGCCATGCCCAGCAGTGTCTGGTTCTGGGGTACAGCTGAGTGCCCTCTGCACAGCCCTGTCCCACCAGGGGAGTGGTTACAGTCCTGTTTGAATTAACAGTGAGAGCTGGGTGGCTGCACTGAGATCCAAGTCTCTGTGCTCGTACCATGAGTCTCTCCCCCATTTTCATGTGGTTGTTTCCAGGGAGGACAATCCCTCTGTGCTGAGACACACTCCTGGTGAGGCACCTCAGCGTGGTGGAGGCTCAGGATGAGGAGCTGCTGTGGCAGCTGCCACCTCAGGAACAAAGCCAGTCACCCACCCTGTCGTGGCTGCCCTGATCCAACCCTTCAGTCTCACCCAAAGCCTGGCTGGTGACACAACCCCAGAGAGCCAGGGCTGCCCTCCTGCTCTGCTTCTGCAAGTGCAGAACAACTTGCTATGAACCATCTCCACTTGTCCTTCTCCACAGCCACCCTGACCACCACCAGCAAATAATCCAGTCCTTAAAATCAGCTTTCACAGGCAGTTTCACCCCACCTGCCCATGTCTGATCGTTGTGATCTATTTTTACTCTTAAATGACAAGGTTTCAGTTACTCCAGGAATGTTTTCCTCCTTGAGCCCCTCAACTGGAAGTTCTGGAGACTGGAAGAGCAACCTGTGGAGGTCTCCTACCTGCTTGCCCTGCTCACATATTCATCCCTGAGATCTTTAGGTGTTCCTTTAGTCCAAGATAACTGTTAGGTTCTTGTCTGCTTGTTTAACTCACAAAACCTATTCTGACAAGCACATGGACAGGTTGTTTTTAGTCCTTGGGAGAAAAATTTGTCTGTATCTCATCATCCCATGCAGAATCACTGTCTTAGGTTAATTGGGTTAATTAAAGAATGTCACAGATTGAATTCTTAGCTGAGGTCTAGCTGATTTTTTTTATAACTGCATCCTCTGTGTGGCAAACCAGGTTTTATTTCAAGTGCAAGTTTCACCTGTGGGTTCAAATGTTCTAATGTGATGCAGTGTTTGAGGAGGCTGGGGGAACTCAGACATGGGCCAAGAAGGACTGCAAAAAATACACAGATGGAGATCCACAGCATTTATTATGGTTTGACTGCCAGAACCGAAGTTCATTCCCAAAATCTCCAGTAGGCTGCTCTCCACCACGTTGATCCATCATGAAATCTTAGATTAAAAAAAGACCCTCTTACCTTTGATTCCTCCACGAAGATTTACCTAAATTGAGTTGTTCAAACCTCCCGTGGTAAGTCTTGGCCCAGGCAACTGACTCCCCCACCCAGACCTCTGAGTGATCAAGCCTTCGAAGGATTTTTTGATTGAACTTGAAAAAAAGAATTATACAAATGACAGTCTGTGTTTGAGCAGGGTGGGCCCAGAACCAAAAGTGGCCATTCAAGCCCCTGTGGAAGAGCTGGGTGCAGATGTGATGGAGGAATCTCTCCCCCTGGGTGGCCCTTCCACATCTTCACTCGGAGCCCCCTCAGTGGGTCCCAGCGGAGCTTCTGAGGGCTCGGGGTTGTACTGAACACAGCTCTGCCCTTTCTGCAACCCCTTCTCCTCACTGATTAGTGGACACCCCCTGCAGGGGCATTTCTGCTGCTAATTCACAGTGACCCACTGGGAAATGCCAAGACAATCTGTGGTTTCACTCTTGGCTCTCAACCCCCTTCCCGACTCCTGTCCCGACTTGGATCCTGGTTTCAGTGCTGGCCCCGTGGCCTACGACCCCAGACAGACAGAACTCAGCCTCACTTCCTTGCCCTACCGTTGCCTGTTACCTGATTCATTACCCCACAATGTCCTGCTTTGTGGGCAGCTCCTCAGAAATGCTGGATTTGGGGTTGTGAGTGACTGAAAACCCCAGATCACACATTGCACAGTTCAGTCACCACTGCTTGAGCACCTCACAAGTCTCACCAGAAGTTTACAAAAAGACCCACGAGCAGATTTCCAGCACAAGTCAGGACTGGGGGAAACAAAGACTACAACAGGAAGCAGAAAACAAAATCTGACCAGTAAAAAGTGCTTAAAATTAACATACAAAAGCAGATTCTTTTCAAAGATAATTTAGGGAAAGTTTTCATGAGGTTGTTATCTTTCAATTTCTTGATACGTTTGTTCATTGTTCCTCCAAGTTCTCCAGGATTTAAGGATGCTTGGAACACATTCCTTAAAAGAAAAGGAAATGCTCTGTATCTCACAGTGAAATTACAAAACCTCTTAAATATACTTTCAAGAATAGAAACAGCCTTGTTAAAAGAATGAACTGCCAGTGCACTGAAGGGTGAAATGCAATAGGAAACTGACTTGATAAAAGGATAATTCCAGTAAATGAATAACACTTCCCTTGTATCACACAAAATACATAATGGTCAGCTGATAAAAATAGCAACGGCGGCCCATGTTCTGAGCAGCTTTTCTGGCAAACTCGGGTGGGGGCCTGTTGAGAGGAAACTTTACAATCAGCCCAGATGAGGAGTAAGAAGTGTCATGATGCAAAGCAATCCTAGATGATCAGCAGAGCTAAAAATTGTTTCAATTAATGTCATTCTTGCCGTTGAAAACATCACCCCCAGTAGACAAGGGGAGGGTGCAGGTGAGTGTCCAGGGCCTGACACTGCTTGGGTGGGACTCAGCTCCTTTCTGGAGCTGGGAAGTCAAGGATCAGCCAGTCACCCTGGGCTCTGCTCACGCTCAGAGACGGAAAAAGGCCCAGGGACACTCACGTGGTCCTTCTTAGAAAGTGTTGCTCCTTTGTGGGCCTGATTCTTCCACCAGCCAGAAAGGGAGCCCAGAGCTCAGGTGGGGCCATTGAGTGAGCTGAGGAAGCTCTGACACAGAGCCCTCACCGGGTCATACACTCACAGAACCACAGAATGTCCTGGGCTGGAAGGGACCCCCAGGACCACCCAGTCCAACTCCTGGCCCTGCACAGACCCCCCAACAACCCCACCCTGTTCATCCCTGGCAGCGCTGTCCAAACGCTCCTGGAGCTCTGGCAGCCTCGGGGCCGTGCCCATTCCCTGGGGAGCCTGGGCAGTGCCCAGCACCCTCTGGGGGAAGAACCTTTCCCTGATCTCCAGCGTGACCCTCCTCTGGCACAGCTTCATGTCAGGGTTCCTTAGGAAGGATCCCTGACTAAATGGCAAGTCCTGAAATGGATTATCCCTGAAGTTCTTGCCAGAAGGAATGGGGAGTGCCACCTTTACTTCATGGCTCTAACTCCGATCTAGCACAGTACTCCGGATGAATCTTGTCCTCTGCTCTTGTCTTCCTAATTGCCCGAAAATGGCTGTGAACTTGAGGCTCAGTGGAAAGCTGTGGATCTGGGCAGCTGGAGGGAGGGATGTGCAGCATGTCAGTCAGCCAGCACCGCTTCCTCAGCCCTCACAGCTCCAGACAGCGCCCAAGGTGCTGGACACACCATTTCCCTGCCGCCCTCAGTCAGGCTCTGAAGGCACAGAGAGTGGTGGCAATTTCTGGGCAGCCAAAGCCAGATATGAACGTGGTCCCATGGCCACAGGAGTCAGAACAGACACGTTAACGCTGGACATTAACACACAGTGCACCGATAGCCCTGCAGAGGAGGAAGGTGTGGGAAGTGCCTGCCTCAATCAGCATCGAGCCTGACTCCAGAGTATTCAGAGCCGTGGGATGAGCCCATCCCACTAAGCACACCCCAAACAGAAAGTGTTTTCCTAATCCTGTGAAAATATTTGTATTCCAGTGAGGACCAGAGTTGCAATGTATTGATTTTAGAGGCTGGAGATATTAGGAATGAGCATGGCAAGCAAGGGGACCATTTAATCCTCCCACCTTGGAAGAGGTGTCTGGGTCCTACAGTGAATCTCCATGGCCTGGTGCTGGCAGGTGACAGGCACTCATGGGACAGTAGCCAAGCTCTGCCACACTGTGTGAGCACTTAGGCTGAAGGGGGAGTGAGGAAGAGGAAGGCTCTGTCCTGCCAGGCCCTCTGAAGAAATGGGCTTCTCTTTCAGCATGGCCATCCTCTGCAAAACTCTTCTTCGAGCTGCTCCGTTGGTGGCAGAAGCAGCTGGAGACCTTCTGAGGTCAGATAGTGGAATTTTAGCTAGAGGCATTTTTTGTCTCAACAGAGATGCCGCCGGTTTGTTCGGCTGAAAGATCTAAAGTCGGGGCCGCTGCAGCAGAAATCCACTTGCTTGGGCCAACCACTGCCCACCCACCCTGGAACGACTCCAACACACTCCCTAGACCCCCCAGCTCTTGTTTAATCTTTAATGCACCTCCAGTCGCCCTGGGCTGGACAGCACAGCGAGATAGCAGTGATGATTAGCTGCTGACCCCTGGGCTGTGCTGGGCACTGGGAAATGCTGCTGACCCTCCATCGATCCCGGCCGTGTCCTCCGGGCAGGGGGAATCATTAGCGGCAGCTCCCGATGGAGGGGCCTGCAGTGCCTCTCACTCTGCTGGGTGCAGGCGCACGGAAAAGCCACAGGCACAGCAGACCCGTCCTACCTGTTCGTGCTGCCCTGGCTCTCAGCTGGGCTGTTCTGAGGTGTCTGGTGGAGTGAGGAATGGGGGAGGGATGAAGGAGCGCGCCCCGTACACAGCCGCTGCGGAGCTCCCCCGCATCCTGCTCTCCCTGCGCCCCCCGTCCTGTGCCGGAGGGACCCAGCGCGACCGTCCTGCGACAGCGGGTCCGCAGCCCCCGGCTGTCCTGCGACAGCGGGTCCGCAGCCCCCGGCAGCCACAGCACCTCGGAGATTCCCGGAGACGACTGCACTACTCAACCCCTGATGTCTGCACTCTGCTTCGGTGCTGGAGTGGAAATACACACGGGCAGGGAAAAGCATCAGGAGAGGCACGGCCCCACCAAACTTCTCCAAAACTGGAGAAACCCAAGATCTAAGGACAGGCATCATTATGTATGAGAAAACGTGGGGTTGACAATGACAGTGAGGGAGCTCAGATCAGAAAAGGCAAAAGGAAATAACAAAAGTAACAGATGTTATGGCCAACACATGAAATAAGGGAACTTCTCTCTTACCAGCGAATAAAAGGAACATTTGGGACAATGAGAAGGGACTGAGAACCCAACTGGAGAAGAAGAAAGTAGGAAGAAAATGAAGAGATGAGGGAGCTTACAGATAACTGGATAACTCCACTGCAATCATGTCCCATGGGCTGGACACCAACAGGGCAAAGGCTTCTTTTTTTTTAATTCATCCTTAGATAATTGAAAAGAATAGTTTTATAATAATAAACATTTATTATTTCTGATATTAAATAATTTATATTTTAAAATGACATCTTAAAGAAGTTGAAGGCAAATTCCCCTGAGGGAAATGATTTCTCTAAGAGAAAGCAACTGGTTAAGCAATACTGAGAATGTGTTTTGTGCAGGTTCTATCCAGGGTCCATCTGAGTGCTGCTCTGGGAAGGGATCACGCCTCAGTGGTGATATGACAATAGACTAACGTGGCAGGAAGAAATTCCCCAACTGAAAATATCGTTCCAAATGCCAGTGCAGGAGCCTGCAGGAACAAGCACTTTGTTGTGAGAGATTTACTGGAGTCGTGCGTGGCAGCACCAAGATCAGCAACACCCGAATCTATTAATTGGCTGCTGAGACAGAAATGAATACCTGGAAATGGTCCTGCCCAAAGCAGCCTCAGGCAGACAGGCCTGGCATGGGGAGGGGGATGTTTCCAGCAGGTGTCAGACCCAGGACAGGACACGTCCCACAGGGTGAGTGCCCATCCCAGGGCAGTGACTGAGCCCCTGAGGACGTGCAGGGCATGGCCTCTGATTTACTCAATAATCTTGGGGTTCTCCACACTCAGTCCCGGCCAGATCAATGTCACACCTGCTCCTCTGTTCCTCCTCCATGTGAAAAAGGGTGGTTGGGGATGGCTGGGCCCTTTTTTGCCCTCCAGCAACACTCAGAGCAATTACCAAGGGTCAGCCGTGCTGGATTGAAAATATTTATCAGAACTATGTTCAGAAAACTTCCTTCAGGGTTATAGTCCTCTCCTTGTACCAGAGGACATAAGAAATTCCCCTCCTCAATCCCACCATTTGGATGCTAAACTCACTAACCACAAGCCACCACCAGGCTGAAGCAATCTGACAGTAACAAACCTCCTACATTTGTGCGGTTCCTCTCTTCTTTCTCCTCCCCTACTCTTCCCACCCTCTGAGCATCTCCCTTCTGGATTTCACGGCTGCACCATGATCTGTTCAGTAGCTGGCTGTGCTCATAAGCTTTTCTTCTGCCCTGATGCTTTCCAGAGACAGACTCCGAACTGACAGCGGAATGGGCTGTTAGGAGTTTGTAAACGTGCATCGTCCCATCCTCTGCTCCTCAATTACAGCTCTTTGCTATTGCACAATGCCAGGGACATGCAGAGCCCTAGGATATCACCATTGCATCTGTCTTGGCAGTGCCTCCCAGCTTTGGGCTATTTGCACATTATGTAAAGATACAGCTGACGTGGATTTTTCAAGAAGAGATCCCACCAAAACTGCTCAGCTCCAGGGTGAGGGTTTTGTTACCTCTCTTACCTGGTGGCTGTGAGAGAAGCAAGTGGATTTATAGATCTTGTTCTCACTGGAGTGACTGAAGTAGGTTAGAAAAACACAGGTTACCTCTGATAAGGCATCACAAGGGAGTGATTATGGAGCTCCATTATGAATCTTCATGCAACATCCCTCGTGTTCTGGTATTATGAGAATTCAAACGAGTTAATCATTAGGATCCTCAAATAAAGAATTCCTTTTCTGAACCTGTAAGTGATGGAAGCCAAGGGGTCTTCTTCCTCCATGTTAAAAGACAAGAGGTCAAATTCATTTCAAATTAGTTTGGAATTCAGGGGTTTTAGGCAAACAGTTGCTTTATCTAACACTTTGATTGGTCTATCACAATTGGCCTTCTACAAATCAGTTTTAGCCCAATCCCACTTCTTCACTGACACGTTCCATCAAAATCCTTTGCTTAAATACCGAGATCAAATATCCGAACCTACAGCCACTCACATCATGTTTTTTCTCTCCATTTTTGTCCCAAGGCACGGATCCTTTCAAGGCACGCAGGACACTTTGGTAAGAGCTGGATGTCGGTGCGATATAACCACCCAGAGTCTGCCCGATGTAGGACACCCAGCACAGCTCCAAAATTCCCTGCAGGATGTGGATAACGCAGACAATGGAGTGAGGAGGAGCAAGGGCAGGGGCTCAGCCACAGCTGAGAGAAGATCGAAGGACTGATACCTTGATGTCCACATTGCCCGCGGCCCCGGGCTGTTCCCCAACACAGGAATTCTCTTTTGCTCCCCACCTGCTTGTCCAGCTGATGCAGCTTGTCCATTTCTTTATCCTCCTTTATCTGACCATCTCTTCCAACCGTGCAGTTCACGCAGGAATCTCCCAACTTTCTCTTCCATCTCTTGCTTGGTTCGACATTTGTCCGAGTCACCCTGGGCTTTAGCTCGAAAGGATTCCCTGCACTTTTATCTACTGGGAGGAAATTGTTTTCAATAAATGCACTCTGAGGGTGGAACATTAAAAACCATTTTCACATCATCAAGTCTGAAATTAGCTGTGGACCTTGATTTTATTGGTGTGGTTTACTTTCCTTCCCAGATCTGGGAATTCTATTCATGGCTGCCTCCATTTCTCTCTGGGTATGTCCTGCTTTGGCAGGAGAGCTTCAATCCATCCCAGCATTGCCAAGGACAATGGTGGATATTTTTATGTCCCACTATTGTTTTTATCAGCCTCAAATCCACATTTCATATTTCATCCTCAGTAGATATGGTGCTTCTAAATTTTTTGAAACTTCTTTAAAGAATTACCAACTTGTCAAATTCCCAGTTAGAAATTAATCCCCAGTGCATAGAGACTGCAACAGAATTAATGCACAGATATCGACTTAAATCAGGAGTGGGTTTGCTCTGTAAAATACAGGTGTTCAGTCTAATCCAATATCAAAATCTGAGGCTGAGGAGTTGATACAACTTCTGAGACAATTGTTGTCTCAGTTAGCAAAGCAAACCCAAATGGAGTTACAACCAACATCCCTCATTTACAGGGAACACAGATCTAGAGGGAAAGACAACACTTCACATGAAAATATGTCTGGGACACTGAGAAATAATATTTTAAATAATCAGGAAATGAGGTTTTAACAAAGTAAATGCCACATCCACATTGTCTCTCGCAGGAAAGCCAGAAGGTATAAATCCCATGAGATAAATGTGGTGTGGGTGCTTCTCCAGATATGTGATTTACAACTGCTTCTGCTCCGAGTTGAGACAAGTTTGGGGTCTCATATTCTTCAGAAATTAGCTTCTGAGCTGCAGGAGTTGTAGTGGCAGCTGATATTGTGAAGTCAGGGCAGAAATAAATGTCTTCCTCTGGCAGAAGTCACTCAGGATTTCTGTGCCCATGTCCAGTCACCCTATCACTGGAAATTTCCTCCTCTCACAAAGACAGTGAGGACTTACATTTCCATAAAGCAGCTTCAGCAGGACATTCAGTTCTGTTTTAGGTGTTGGGTGGGGGTTCTTTTCTCTGACTGGAATGACAGAAATTGCCTAGATAACTGTAGAAACTCTTTCACTGTTATCTCTGCTCAAGCCACAGGCTTGCCTTATCTCTCCCACAATACCACACTATGCAGCTCCTATGAGCTCCCTGTTCCCCCTGAACTGTTCACTCCCTCCCTGTATTTTTACTTTTCAATATGTCCTGAGGAATCCAATAAAGGCTCCTGGAGGAATTTGTAGCAACACATTCCTTTTCCATCATCATCTGCACTTTGAGCAAAGCTCTTCTCTTATATATCTCTTCTGACAGAATATGAAACCACAAGTATTTTAAGCTGAGACAAAGAAGGCAGAGGGCTGTAATCCAACCTGACAGCAACGTTATTAATTGGGGAAGAAGAGGTTGAGCAGAGCAGATTGCTCAGAGATCTAAGAAATGGCATCGTGTTGGGAGGGGGCTCCCAGGTAGTTCTGGGCACCGTGGATGGGCTGCAGAGCCTCTCACCCAGAGGACACACAGCAGTCCCCAAAGGCAGTGGTAGGAACAGAGATAGGAGACCACACAGGGCTGAAGTGCACCCAGTCCCAGCATCTGCTTTCCTTCAGAGCCTGCTCTGAGTGCTCTCGCTTTGATCAGGGGGAAAAGGGGGGCAGGCACTCTTTCCAGAATGTCTCAGTGGGATTTTTACCAACCCAGGGCCCTTTTCCTGACAGTGCTCAGTGCTCTCCTGGGTGCAGGTTTAGGATCTGGGTGCAGGTTTAGGATCTGGGTGCAGGTTGTGCCGTCACTGCATCGGCTGGGTCATGATCCACGGGGGAGGTGGGCTGAGCTGTGCTGAACCCACAGCTGGGAAGGGGGTAAGCACTGCAACGCTGCAGCTGGCCATGGACTCACCCTCCACACTCCACACGCCCAAGCACTTGGATAAAAGCCACTCCTAAATACTTGTTACAGGTGGTGGAGAAATGAGGGTCATTCAAGAGGTGCTCGTTGGGGACTGGTGAAGAAGCTCATATTGAAGGGTCTCCAGGGTGCTGGCATGACATGGATGGGCCCCAACCATGCTATTTAAATAATTTGGTTGTGATGTAATCCAAAGTCTTCTTTAAAACTGGCTTCTGGTTTTAATTACATATTTAATTACACAAGATTATTTGGGTATTCTGCAACTTTTGCTGATAATAATTTACCCCAGTCCGATCACCAGTAGGAACAAACCCTGCCATGAATGTCCCTATTAGAGAATAATTCCCTTGCAATTCCTTTATCAGTCTCATTTATATTGATTCACAATGGGAAATCTTTATTTTGGATTTTTAAAACAGAATAGATTCTGTCACTTCATCAAATGAATGACAGAAAGTTTCCTCCATACCTAGAAAAAAGCAGCATATCCTTCTGAATTGATCAAAGAGGGAGATAAATGGCAGACCTGGAAGAAAGAGACTTCCAAGATCTGTTTATTCTAACAGGGAATGGACGACGTGAGGCAGCACTTTGCAGCTGAGGCTACACAGATTTATATTCTATCTCCTGTCAGCTTTTCAATCATCTCCTGGGCATCAGTGAAACCAGCCCACGATTCCACAGGACCTTTTCCCCTCCTCCCCACTTCTCCAGTAACCCAAGGTTTGTTAAACATCACTGCTAATGACCCCAAGCTTCCCAGACATCTCCTTTTAACTTCACAGCAGCCAATTACTTGGCCCAGTCAGTACAAAAGGACAGGAGCTCTTGTGCGGAACCCAAAGGGACACGAACGAGCTGGGCCTTGCAGATGAAGGCAGCTGCACCTTCACACCACTGGTCTGCAACTCTGGCCTCAGAGAAGGCTGTCAAGTTATTGCATTTCCATTTATTAGCAGAGAATTATTTCAACTGAGAAGTGTGTCACTCTACGTTTACTTCTCTTCGTATCAAAGAAGCAGAAAATGAAGTACAGGAGAAATAAGGAGCTGCTTCCAGTCACTACAAACCTCTTTGGTCTCATGCTTTAGAATCTCTGTTTTTCTTTTTTTCCATTTGATTGCTTTTTAAATGACCAAATTCATCCCTTGGGATGAGCAGTACAGTCAGAGTGGGAACCTGAGCGGTCTGTGAGTGGCTGTGTGACGGGTTGTTCCTTCTCAGGGGTTGCCTTGCAGGATCGTGAGGACATCACGTGGTGGACCCTGCAGCCCAGCCAGACCAGCCAGAGTTAAACTTCAGGGGAGATGAGGTTGGGAAGCTGTGCCTCGTCCACAGGCTGCGGCGCTGGCCCAGAGCACGGTGCCAGCTGATGGCTGAGGCAATGGGGGTGGTCTTCTTTCCCTTCAGAACCCCTTCAGTCACTGTGGAAGTTGAGCTTTTTGCAGGTTTACATTAATTCTTAGTGGAATTCTGGAAAACGCTCCACGGCAATGGTAGACAGCCCAGCATCGAGTGCTGCTACAGTGTTCATTACTCTTCCCAAGCCCCAGGGTGCTCCTAGGCCAAACAATTCCACCTGCACACAGATGTAGACTGGGACAACATCACTCCTTCAGCTGGAATTCAGACTTATCCTCCAACGTTTGCACAGGAATGCACATGCCCTCACTTACTAATGCTAAAGGCAATTGATATCTGTGTTATGTGAGCATCTGGAGGCCTCCTATGAGCCGGGGCATCTTTGTGCTGTGCTGCCCAAAACACAGCAGGGCCTGGAGGAGCTGCCCAGTCTCAGACACATCAGCAGCAGAGCTGGGGAGGCGACGCTGGAGTTTTGCCTCAGAGGACACGAGGGTGGCCCATCCTGCTCATCCCCAAAAGCTCTGCTCGGGTGCCGGGGGCTGAGGCTTGGGGAGGGCGTTGGGTTATCTCTGCAAAGGCAGCCCGGTGGGACGTGTCACTGTCTGTCTCACAGAAATCTCATCTGACCTTGGGCTACGAGCCCCAGACTAAACCTCCTGTTCAAACCTGACCCAGCTCCCTCCACAGCCGAAACGTGAGACCGAACGCTGGCAGCTCTGGTTCCTGACGTGTGTCACCCCCTCCAGCAGCCCCCCCATCCCTCCTGGAGCCGGGGTGGGAGCAGAGCCCTCCGTCCCCCCAACACCTGCGCGGGCTGCGGCTCCCGGAGCCCCTGGGCACTCGCGGGGAGCTGGGGAGCAGCTCAGCACAGGGGCGGGAAACGCGCTTAAGGAGATCTTTTTTTAAAAAAAAAAAACCAAGAAGTAAAATGCTTCTGGTTTCAGGTGACCTCAGGGTGTTTTTGGATAGCAGGGAGGGGATCCTTCTCCCCCTCTCCCAAGTCAGTAACACAAAAGTCACAGGCTGGATCAGTACAAGCTACTGATCTTTATTTCCCTGGCTTCCATGCTGCTGGGCTTGTCCAGGGAAACAGGCAAGCCTGTCCAGGCAAACGTGGTTGGGAAAGGGTTTCCCACCTCATGTGCACTTGTGTCCTGGCTCCTGCTCTCCCTGGGGGTCTGTTGTCTCCTGAGCTCGGTGATGCTACAGTTCCTCAGCCAAGAGGAACTTGCTCCTCTTTTTCTTTCCTCTGTTTCCTTCTCTCCATCTCTGGACCTGCAGAATTTGGGGAGTGGATTAAACACCAGGAGAACTTGTCCCAAAACTAAAAGAGAGGAAAACCAAAGCAAGCTTGATTTTGGACTGCAACTGAGATACTCAAAAGGGGACAAGTACCTGTTTCCATCTCCCAGCTCTGACACCAGGTGACTCTGATGGGAACAGGAGTGACCACGTGAGTACTGACACCAAAACTGCTGACAGCTCTTCTCAGGACAAGCACAAGTCCCAAAACCTGGAGAGAAGGGCCCTGCAGATGAGTGTGAACCACAGCTGTGGCCACACCAGGAGCTGGGAGACCCCCAGCAGTTCTCTCTTTCCACACAAGGCCTTTTTCCAGCTGCCTGAGTGCGAGGTCTGGCCGTGGCCCTGCCTGCCCTGCTCACCCCAGCCATGCCCCCGTGCTCCCAAGGTATTTTTGTGCTGGAGTTTGCCTGGGGCAGTGCAATGCCATGAATAACTTCCCTGCTCAAAGCAAGACGGGATGGAGAGATGGAAGAGGCAGGTGGGTTTTGGCAAGAGCAGCACAGAGGGAAAGATAAAGAATTTGGGTTGAGCCGAGGGTGGGGGAGGGAACAGAAACTGGATGAAAAACAAAGGGAGGTAAAGGACATTGGAGGAAAGCCACAAAAGACCAGGCAGCAGGCAAGGAGAAGGGGGTATGGAGGCAACACCAGGGCATGGGTTTGTGTCTCTACAACAGGATCAGGCAGGATCAGATCCACGGCAGAGCCTTCCGAGGGCCAGCAGGTGACTCAGAATAACTGGTTTAATGGGCAAGAGCTGAATCCAAGCCCCCGTGGAGACATTTCAGCAGCGTAGGGTCGTCTTGCCCAATTCTCCATCCTGCCCATCCATGAAGTTGTGTCTCCAGACCAGCCAGGGTTGGATGGAGACCAGGAAAACTCTGCAGGGGAAACACCTGGAGCAGTGGGTGCAGCTGGGGAGATGTGGGGTGGGGTGGGATGGGGTAGACACAGCAGAGCTGCTCAGCAGAGTTTTGCACAGCCATCTACAGTTTCTCTCCATAAGCACAGGTCTGTCGGGGTGCAAAGCAGTGGAAATGTGAGAACTCTCACTCCCTGGCACATGATACTGCACCTGGTGCTGCAGCAAATGTCTTCTGGCTCGGCACATGCTGGGCCTGGGATCCCACAGCCAAAATCCATTCCCAGCTGCCTGCAGGGCTGTAGGAAAGCAGTTGGCAGCAGATGGAGCAAAGGTGACAAAATCTAAGGGCTGCGCTGAACATTCAGCTAAAAGCACCCCTGTAGGTAGAATACCTGCAAGGTCCTGCCAGGGCTGTAAAACAGGGCCAGCAGCTGAGCACTTCTAATGTGCCATTTGGGACCTTCCCCATGGAGTCTTGGCAGTTATTTCTGCATCCAAAATGTTTCACCAACAGATACTGACAACATCATCAAGATCTGGTAGATCCGAGGCATCAGATTCCACAGACCTGATATCTACTAACCAAGACAAAAAGGAGAAGAATCTCCAAAATTCTCTGAAAAACACCCGTGACCCTGGCTTAAAAAAGAGCAGAGAAATGTAATTTCAGTGGGAAAATACCTTACTAGGAAATTAAGATTATCAGGAAGTACAGAAAACTTGGGATGTGCCTCTATCTACGGACAAAAGGGACACAAAGATTTCAGCAATTTCTATTTTGAAAGGTAGTTTCTGTCTAGTGTGGCTCCCAGGATGTCTTGTCTATAGCCATTAATATTTCAGATTGCTGTGTCACAGGGATGCTGCAGGAATGGGTTGTTTGGCTGGGAGCTGGCAGAGGTGATCCCTCCAAACTCACATCCCCAGGTTTCTGTCAAAGCCTTGGGACAAGGTCCCTGCTGGAAACCAGAGCCAGGCCAGGCCCAGCAAAGCTGGCAGAAGGTTTCGTGCACTTCAAAAATGAGGCCTGGCAGGAACTTTCACCCAAAGCCTTTCAGACAAGTGCAGGAGAAAGGTGTTAGCAAACACAGCACAGGCTGCAGAGGCCACTGTCCCAGGCACGGCTGTGGGATTCAAAACTTGGGTAAGCTGGGAAAAAGTAGAGTGGAGTTCACTTGTCCTAAACTAATACAGATGGGAGGTGCCTCCTTCTTTTGCTGGGCTCACTGAGATTTGCAGCATTTGAGACACCCAAACTTAGGCTGGAAGCCACTGAGGTGGTCAGTTTTAGAAAAGGAGAGCCTGGAGCACACACAGACATAGGGTCAGGGACAGGTCCTGGGGCCTGGCTTTGCCACTGCACAAACCTGGGCACAGAAAGAGCTTTGCCAGGGGCAGTACAGGGAGCAAAGGCTGTGGGTGGGCACGGGGATCTCAGCCAGCCATCACCCTCACGTGTCAGAGCAAACGCTGGCCCTGAACAGCCTCAGGTGGAGTTTCAGCAGCCAGGTTGAGAACGGGGACAGTGGTGAGCCCACGTGACGGACACACAGCTCACGCTTTGCTGCTGTCTCTGTAAGGGGTGGTGGATTTACACAATAATTTAGATGCAATTGTGGAGGAGAGGGAAAAATTGCTTGACTGGGAATTGCCAGAGCCCCCCAGTGACGGCATGAAACAGGACTGTGATTTGTGCTATGTATTAAATGTTTCCATTGAGCTGCTTCCTCCCAAAGCAATGGTACTTTGGTCATCCACGATGCTGCTTAGAGAAGGAACCTGGCTGGGAAGACACTGACGTGTCAATAAAAGGTATTTCCAGCATTTCCTATTTTAAGGTGTGACTTGCAAACCACCCTGTGTTTCCTCATAGAATCACAGAAATGTTTCGGTTGGAAGGGACCTTAAAACCCTTTTTGTGTCCAGGATCCTGCTGCTCTCCTGTGACTTCAGAGAGCTCCCTGGAGTCCCCACTGCCCGGGGAAGAGACGGCAGGAATGGCTGGGAGCTGCCACAGCGTGTCCGCCCCAACCCAGCACATCTCCCAAGACACAGGACCCGGCCCCGAAGGTGCTGCTTTCCTGCACCCAGCAGGGGCAGGGATTTTCAGCATGGCCGCACAAATGAGCAGGGATCCCACTGGCCTGCTCTGCCAGGAGCTCTTTCCCACGACATTTTAATCCCACTGTGACAGTAACGAGCAGCACGAGGAGGTTTCACTGCACCCACCCGGCGCTCACACGACCCCTCCACTCAACACCGTGAAGAAAACAAATTCCTCACATCCCCATTCTCCCAGGAACAGAGGATCTCAGGAAAACTATCCCCCTGCTGAGGCTGGGCTGGCCCCTTGTGTCACTGTGTTGTGACACTGCTGAGGAAGGGTGGGACACCTCCCCACGTTCTGCCACCCAGCTCCCCACCTTTCCCTCTCACAGCACCACCTGAGGTTTCTGTTTAGGGCTCGGACCCAAAGCCCTGCTGCCTTTTGGTGCCCTGGCAGAGCTGAGGGGCAAAAGCAGCCTGGAAGGTTGTGCTGAAGGTGACACTGGCACAGCTGGGCCCCAGCAGGGAAGCAAAGCCTGTCTGCCCTCATCACCTCTTCCTGATCCCTCTAAAGCCCAGCTCGTGTTGGCCTCGTGCTGTGCCCTGAGTGCCCAGGAGAGCCTGGAGCCACTGCTGCTTCCCAGGGCACCAGAGCCAGGCTGGCTGGGGATTCCTAATGCACCCTGCCACTGTTTGTCCCAAAAAACCACCCGAGCCAGCACCCTTCCTCCACCCAGGAGGTTCTGGGGGCACCACTGCCACGCTGGGCCAGGAGAAGCTTTAGCTGAGGATAACTGAGGATACAAAACAAGCCCGATGCTCACCCATGAAGCAGCTGAGGAGGCTGATACCTGGGACCTGTGTGGCTTCCCTGAACCTCCAGGGAGGGTGGTGACCCCATTTCAGCAGTGCTGGTCTGGGGGAGAAGGGACATTCCTGGGGACCCCAGGCTGACCCAAGCCTGAGCTGGGCTGGTGCCCGTGACAGACATTCCTGGGGCCTGTGACAGACACACAGTGCAAGGTCTGCTCCCCTTGGCCTCATCCAGTCCCCAGTAAAATGCCCCTGACCCAGTTTAGCCCGTCCAGAGAGTTCTACTGCTGCTTTAGCTTCCCAGGGAAGCAGATTTTTCACGAACTGCACTACTCTGGGGGTCAAGCTGGGCAGGCCTTAGAAAACCACAGGGAAAAGTAGAGTAGAGCCTGAAGAGCTGGTGTGGGAAGAGAGTTGGGAGAGGACCTGTGGGTGTTTCGAAATATTGATCATCCCCAGTGCACTGGGATGCTTTACCCAGGAGAACCCAACCCCTCTGAGGGTATTTTCTGACACACTTGCACTCAGTACAGACCACAGAGCTGGACAGCCACGTTTAGGGCTGGCAACACCCTTCTGACAGGCCAGAAGCGAAATTCTGTGCAGAGGATTCAGCTGGTGGTGAGGAAAGAGGGACGGAGTAACAGGATCCCAACCAGAAGGAGAACCACAGCGTGAAGTGGCTCCGGTGTGGCCACGACTGGCAGCTCTGGGCCTGGGCACACGTTGGCTGTGGATGTGCCCTTGACCACACTGAGCTTGGCCTGGGCACAGGACGCGTGGCCAAGGCCCTTCCTCCGGCCTTGTGGTGGTGTTGAGCACCACAGTGTGAGGAGATGTCAGCACGCCACAGTGGCCTGGTGCCAAACCAAGGTCTGGAGGAGCTATTTGGGACCACCTGGTAAAGCCATCCTCAGCCACCGCCGGAGCCAGCAGCTCCTGCGTGCCCAAGATGAAGGGCAAGGAGCCACCGGTGCGGCGCGGTCACTGCAGCACGAGGCCAGTCCTTCATCCCTCCCTGCAAAGGCTGGGCTGGGGTCCCACAGCTTCCCCGAGACAACCTCCCCAGGGGGGAGAACCTGCAGGGCACGGGGAACCCTGCAGTCATGTCTCTGAGGCTCAACAACATCTGCCCCACTTCCACGAGCCCAGTTCCCAAGCTGCACAAGTGGTCACATCCCAACATGAGGCACCAGCCAAAGGACAGAGCGACCAGGCAAAGGAGCATCGTTTGTTTTGCTGCTCCAGGAAAGGTGCCACTGACACGTCCTGGATGAGGGTTGGCTCACCAGAGTCACAAACACACCTGAGCTCAGCCTGCCTGGGCAGCCCTTACGGTTGGGTGGGTGGGAATGGGCATTCCCAGTTATCTCCTGCACAGGGGGTGGGAAAAGGAGAACTGCAGGAATAACATCACCGTGGCTGTGGAGGAACAGGGTTATTCACAGGTATTTCCCAGGGGTGTTCCTTGAAAGGCAGAGATGAACATTCTTAAAAAACAACTGGTATTTATTGACTGACAAGACCACAGCAAAGCAGACACTTGTGCAACACTGGACAACACAAATATGCACATTATAATCAAAAGGAGTATATAAAAATTAACACAAGGTACAAGCAGGACTGTAATGCACCTTAAACCCCATAGCACCATTTTCTTTCTAGAGGAAATACAAGAAATATAAATAACACCCACACTTCTTGTCACACAAGTTGTACATCTTGAGGTAGATAAAAGTTTTGTTTCCCTTAAAACACAGACTTTTTTTTTCCAAGTTACATCTTTATTATATTGCTGCAAATTGGCCTTCAGGTCTGACACGAGGTGTAGAGTGACTCTTGCAGGAGTGGGGTTTGTCACTCCCTGTGCCAGGGCCTCCCCACCCTCACAAGGAGGAATTCCTTCCCAGTATCCCATCTAACCCTGCCCTATGGCAGTGGGAAGCCATTCCCCCTTTTCTTGTTACTCCAGGCCCTTGTAAAAAGGGATGGATGGATGGATGGAGGGAGGGAGGGAGGGAGGGAGGGAGAGAGGGATGGATGGATGGATGGATGGATGGATGGATGGATGGATGGATGGATGGAGGGATGGATGGATGGATGGATGGATGGAAGGATGGATGGATGGATGGATGGATGGATGGATGGATGGATGGATGGATGGATGGATGGATGGATTTCTATTTCCCCTCTGCAACAATCATGCTGGATCCATGACTACCAAGCCCAGCACCACAACACACCAAGGGAGGTAATAAAAGCTGGACTAGGAAGTCCACAGAGGGCCAGGGCCAGGGCCAGGGCTGACCTGTGAGAGCAGCACAGCCCCTGTGTGGGCAGTGAGGACCCTGCTTGGGGATACTGGAGCTATGGCTGTCCCCAGGTTATTTGGATTTTAGGTGCAGAGGAGAAGATTCAGTCCAAACCAAAACACTCCCAGCAAAGCCTGTGCAGCTCAGACTTTTACCATCAGTAGTCACTGAGGTGCATTTGCACTTGGAAAAGGGTTTTTTATAGGCAGGGTATAAGGTTTCAACTTTGCTGCTGAGAAGATTTTTTTGTCAAGACTTAAATGCAATCCCCTTGTTTCTCCAGCCTGTCATTCCAGTAATTTACACACATAACCAAATCCACGGGATTTGCAGTACATTGTAAGGTGTGTGGCGCAATTGAAAAGCTCTCCCAGGTCCAAATGGACTCCCAGGTCTTCACAGCCCAGATCTCCAGGAGGTGGCAGAAGAGCTTTGCTCAAGATGATGCTTGGTCTTGGTTCAGAGGAAAATGCAATTCAAGCCTAAGAATATCGAGGGCCGAACAGACTCAGGTTTTACTCTCTGCTCCCACTGCTGTCAGTTGAATTAAATCACATTTTGTAATATCAACCCAATAAAACAGCCCTGGGCAACTGAATGAAATAAAAACCCCAAAGCCACCAAGGTATCTGTCCCAAGCAAACTTTGTCCCTCCCTTATCCATAGCACCATCTCTAACAGCCTTGGTGCTGAAGGACACCAAAAGGATTGACATCAGTGCTGCCACAAACTCAAACTGTGCTCAAATCTTTTCCCCACTCCTCAAATCAGGCATTTGAAATGATTTCTTTCCCACTGGTGTTCATCTTTTGGTTTCCAGCCCCTGAGGCTGTGCTGCCTGGCAGGGCTTGGACAGGAAGATTTGCAGCTGTGTCAGGAGGGGCTGAAAAGAACTCTGAGTTAACCAGAGCAAAGCTGGGGGACATCAGATGTCCTTGTCCAGGCCTGGCTTAACAGTGAACAACCAAAATTCACTCCAGCCCAATGCCAAACCTCAACATCCCACCGAGCCCAAACCCACCCCCCATCTCTTCCTCAGATCTCCTCCAGCAGCTCTGAGCCACACAGGACAAAGAATTTCTAAAAGTCGCCTTTGTTACATGAAGAAACTTAATTTTCCCTGAAATATGGTTTTGTCCAGTTCTTATTCAGCAATTCCTGTGCAGCTTCGATAAGAGCGAGAGGACAGAGTGGTGTCTCCTCCAATCTCTTCCCAAGGAATGGGATCCAGCTGTGCTTCCCCCTCCTTCCACTGAGCCCCAGTCCCTGTTTAAATGGGAAAGATCCACGCCATGGCACAGGATCCCAAAGGACCCTCCCGAGATGGGGCATTCCCTTCCTCTCTGATGCTGGACAAGGCTGGAGGTCAGTGGGGCAGAGGGTTTGGGATCAATAGTTCAGCCAGAGCGAGTTCCCTGCTCACTTCACCCACGATGCCAATTTTAGCTTATTTTGAAGCTTTTTCATTGAGTGCTCAAAATTGAGACTCGTGGGAAGATTTCAACTGCAAAAGGATTAAAAGCAACATATAAATAATGGTCTGCTCTTGGGTATTTAAGGGGTAAAAGAAAATAAGGCTAATTAAGCCTACTTGCAGTATTATGTCTGTCATAAACTCTTTAATTCAGTTCAAGTCAACTTGAGCCAGAAAAGGGATAAAAAGGAATAAGGCCTTTAAAAGACCTGTAGCTGGTGAGAGGGAAGGTCTGAGTGGCCTCCAAACAGCCAGTTAATGGCTTGATCTGCTCTGAGACTGCTCCGTGCCAGCCCTGGAAGGAGCAGAAGTCAAAAGTAGTTGTAAAAACCAAAAGTCAGGGTAGAGAGAGTGTGAGCCCACGCTCCTCACTGCGGGGAATTGCTCAGAGCAGATGTAAACGAGTGGCTGAGCTGCCCAGCTCCAGCAGATCCACACTGCAGAGCTGAGCACACAGGGCAGATCCCACACCTCTGAGAGCTCCATCCTGTTGGAATTCAGCCCAGTTCCTCCTGTGGATGAGCCCATCTAGCACCCCAAACCGGCGTCTTCACCCCTTACGTTGCCAGTGAATTTTGATTTGACCTTAAGGATTCCCATACTCTTGGCAGCACCAGCCCATCTCCACTCTGGCTGGCTTGTACCCATTGCCAAGACTGAGTAAATACAGCAGATTTGTTACCTCGGGGACAATCCTGAGGGGCTGCAGGATTAACCAGGAAAACCCCTGGGGCAGGAAAATCCACCATCAGAGAGCTGAACACCCAGAGAGGCTGTGCTACACCTACATTTACCTGGTGGCCAGCTCAGGGGCTGCCTCACTGCCCTTCCCAAGTCTGCTCTCTAAATCACAGCCAGAGGAACTGAACAGGCTGTTCCTGGTGTGTTCAGCTGAAACTCAGCTGGAAAAACAAGGCTCAAAGTCAGGGGCTCATGACTCTCTAACAGCCTGTGCTCTTCTCCCGGGTCACGTTCCCCCCCGCCTGCAGGGGCTGGATACACCCAACTTCTCAGGGCAGGGACTGTCACTCATGACTGGCACATTTTTCAGATGCCCCAGTTCCCGTGGTTCCTAATTCCCTTTCAGAGGCTTTACCTGTCATTGGCACAGGGCAGGACCGTGGGATGTGACGCACCTCGGGCACCAGGCAGAGCGTGCGGCACATAGGACAAAAAGGTGATTGATTGATTGATTGATTGATTGATTGATTGACTGTGAGAGAAGGGGAAGAGAGATGCATAATTGGCACCATCACCCTGAATCACCACCAATAAATACCCCCCTGTGAGGCCACGTGCTGCACAGGGGTGACTTCACAGCCCTCAGCTGAGTTCCTGTGGCTCAAACACTGTCACAGAGGCAATTCCAGCTGTCCTGGAACAGCAAGGTTAAAACGTGGTTAAAATGCACCTGGAGTCCAACATCCAGACTACAGACCGGGGAGGCAATGGACCTGAGCTCCCTTTGTTTGTAAACTGGTATTTCTGAGGCACAGTTCGGGTGCCAAAATGAGATTATTCGGCAGTGTGTCTGTGAGCTCACAGCAGAAAGGGCTCAGCCAGCTCCCAGGGGACGGCACTGGGAATCCCCCGCTGCCAGAGTCCTTTTGCCTCAGTGCAGGAGCACGGCTGTCCCTGCCACACCTGCAGCCAGTCCCTGGCTGTGGCCTCCCCGGTCCCTTAATTCTCTTCTCCGCAGGAGCCAGGGCACAAGCCCTCGGTGTCCCAGTGCCACCACCCCAATGCATTTCCAGGAGTGCACCTGAGGGATGGAGCAGGAGGATATTCCCGCAGAGGTGAGTGCAAGGTTGAACTTGAGGGACATTTGTGGAGGGTTCCTGCTGTCCCCGCATCCCCCCGCTCTCTGTCCCTCCTTCCCGTCCCGATACCCGACAAAGCCTCAGGTTTTGTCCCCTCGTGCAGGGGCTCTCCCCGGGCTGGAGCCGAGGTCAGAGGAGCACAGCACGCGTTTGGCGCCTGCCTTTGCCCTCTCCCCGCAGCACAGAGCCGTGTCCCTGTCTCCCCGCTGCTTCCCTGGACTCGCCTCGCCCCTCGGGCGCTGTCCCTACTGCTTGCAGCTGTAGACCACCTCCTCCTGCATGCACTGCTGGCACTCCACGTAGCAGCACCACTGCACCTGGCAGTGGCACGAGAAGGTGACCAGGCGGCTCTGGGTGTTGTAGCCCCGGCCGCAGCACATGCTGTCGCAGTTGCCCTCCCGGGAGCAGGTCCTGCCCGCGGTGCCCAGGGAGTATTTGCTGGGCCGGCAGAAGCTGGGGGAGTCCTCCACGTACACCAGGTCCGTGGGGCGGGGCAGGGCGGGGTGCTTGGCGGAGGGGCCGTGTCTGTGCGGCCCCGCCAGCTCCGAGTGTCCCACGGCGTCGTTGCTGGTGCTGAACACCTTCACGGCGTCGTCGTAGCGCAGCTTCAGGAGCCGCCCGATCTCGTGGAAAGGCGAGAGCTGCTTCCAGCACGTCCGGACGGCGCAGGAGCCGGACACGCCGTGGCACTTGCAGGTGGTTTTGAGGCCGTTCTTCACCGCCTGACGAGGAGGAAGAGTGGTGGTTATTACCTGCCAGGACCTAGTTCTGGTAGAGGCAACGCCTCAGGTCGCAGGCAGCTGCAAGCACTTCAGTTTTATTGGCGTTATTTCTATTCTAGGGAGGAAAAAATGTTAATAATTTTTTAAAAAGCCAAAGCAGAGGAATGGCTACAGAGTTGACTGGTGAGCCAGAGAGTGGATAACCTGAGGACAACCAGCTGAATACCAAGTAAGTTCTTAAATAAGCTCTTTTTAATTCTGTTTGGCACAGTCGGAGTAGTCATCCATAAAACTATGTAGCTCCAGCATGGTATTCCTTTTGGCATATTCAAATGAAGACAGTGCTCTAATTAAACAATCAGCTGGACTCAGTAAATGGGAGACAATGATAAGTCAGTAGCCTGTAACCTACAGGTCAGTGTGCTCAATCTGATGGTCTCCCTGACCCAAACCTGTGACAGGACTCGTTCCATGGCAAGTCACCAGCAGACTCATAATTGATCTCAAGAGTTTCAGTCTTTAATCTGCTTCCCACATGCCACCAGCTCTAAGCTCCAGCTGCTCTCAGAACGCCCTGTGGCCCTGGCATAACCCCTGGGGTCATTCAGCTGTGGAGTTTCACAGCTGTCACTGTGCTGCATGTCCCTGGCACCCACCCTGGCACCACTGGAGGACACAGGAAGCTCCTCTGCCACTCAACCCGCAGCTCCTCACACCACAGCTCAGGACACTTCCCAGGGACTCTCAGCACCACAAGGCCCAGGTAAACAGGTCTGGTTTGTGAGCAGGGCAGTGAATTCCCTCTCACACACAGGATGGGTCAGAACACTTTCACTGAGTCCAAAGCTCATCCCAAGCCCGCCAGCGCAGCAGCTCCTACCTTGATGCCCACGTTGGTGTTGTGGATGTCCACCTTGGCCCGCAGGTCTTTGCCGATCCTCTTCTGCCCCAGGAACTTCTTCAGGAACTTGGTGCTGTACTTGAGGTTGTCCCCGCAGACGCCCCACTGCCAGGCCTTGCGGTTCTCCAGGCCCGGGGAGTCGTCGCAGGTGCAGCGCTCCATGCGCCCCGCGCTGCACGCCCGCGCCAGCGAGTGCGTCAGGGCGGCCGAGGACACGGCGTACAGGAAGGCTGTTTCCTTAAAACCTGCACGGGACAGGGATTGGGAGATGGGAGGAGCAGGAAAGGCGCCTCCCTGCCTCTCCTGCCTGTCCATGCACTAAACCCGAGCACGTTAATTACATTAATTAGGAGTACAAAGGGACAAAACTCCTCCGGTGTTTCCGCACCGTCCCCAGCAGAGGAACACAGATTGAAGTGACAGGTGTAGCGACACCCCAGTCTCACCCACGACTGCTTCAACGTGGACAAGGGAGGGGTGGCAACAGACCAACAGTCCTGGGAAAACACCCAGCAGCAAAAAGTGACAGCCACCAAGCTCTGTTTGTCCCCAGCACGGAGCTGATTGGTGCAATCAGAGACCGTCACTGAAATCGCGTTGTGGCATAAAATCAGGAAATCTGTAGTAGACACTGAAAAAGTGTCTTAAAATCCAACCTGTTCTTTAAAATTGTTTTTAATTGGGACTGTAGTAGTATTTTCTATGAAAAGACCATATGTAGTTGGAATGGGAAGGGATCCATGTTGAAGGACATCCTGGCAAGAAGGAAAACTCACACACACGTGTGTGGGTTTTCTGAATTCCCTGTAAATTTTCTACTCCCAGTGACTGTGGGACCTGTTCTCCTCCCCAAAGCAGGATTCCCAGCTTGGCTACAATCCCTGGAGTCATGCTGTGACTATGACATTTTAATCAGGAAACAAGGTACAGTGACTGAATGAAAATTCAGTGTGGAGACATGAGATCACACAGGAATAGGAGTGTTGATACCCATGAGCTTCACAGAAGTTTCAGGAACTCTGATTGACACAAACCTGACCCAAAGCCCAAAATATTTTATTTATTTATTTATATTTACCTCCTCTCCTATTCAGTCCTGGGAAAAAACATGAATGTTTCCTCTAGAGTTCATTTGCAGAAAAAAAAAACCACCATTAATGGGAAATTGCTTAACAGGTCCACAATTTAGGAGTTAGTGCAGGGAAGAGAGAGACAGGTGACTGATCAATAGCTCTGAGGGCAGGAATGGATAAGATCGGCCAAAATAGAAAAATTTGGTTTATGGAAGATAGAGCACTTACACATCGCATGGAAGAAAACACAGTGAAGGAAACAAATATTCCACTTGGGACAATTCCAACTTCCCTTCCACATCAGAAGGAAAATCTGTTTCCCCCAATAATGGAAGAGAGAGGGACAACCACAGAGACTTGATCTAGACTTGCACTAAGCCCTGCCTGGAGCAGAGGTTGGAAGCCACCTCTAGAATTCACCAAGTCCAACCTTAAATCTCTCCATCACTCTGTTCCCTCAGAGAATTCCCATCCAGCTGGATGGGATTATCTAATAATAGATGAGAACACCGAGTGCTGAGATCTGAGGGATGTCCATCATAAATCTGACCAGAGGAAGGACAAAGTTTTCCTGATGGTTCCCAGCAAGAAGAATGAAAAATGTGACTAATCGTGGACGCAATGGAGAGGCTTCGTTAGCAGCTTCAATAGGCTTCATAGGAGCTCTTCGGAATTGCAGAATTTTAGGTAAAGATCTACCAAGAGCATGAGCATGATGGGAGAGACGGGAAAACAGGGAGGAGATCAAGGAGATCAACCAACAAACTGCTTCCTGCCTCACCATTTTGGTTGCTGTAACCAAAATGGTGAGGCAGCAATTTGCAATTAATCTCTCTGGTTGATGATCCTCTATAAAATTTCTCGGGGTACTCTAAAAATGATGAAGGAATGTCACCAAATCCACCAAAAATTTTGTGAAAGCTGGTGTGGGGCATGGTCAGTGCAGACTATGGATGGCAGCATGATGCTCACACATTTTCAAACAGCGTCAAACAAACCCTCTCCAAAGGAGCTAAGAGAGGAAAGCTGATACCTGAGATCCTAAATCTGCTAAATCGTTCCAGCAGCCAATCTCCAAATGCTTACCAGGTTCCCAGCGTCCCCTCTGACACACTGATCCCAGAAGTGAGGAGAGCATTCCGGAGGGCCTTTCCCAGCCCGTGAGGAGCCAGCAGGCCCCGCCGGCTCCACAGCCCCTGCTAAATCTGACTTTGTGGATCACCACACTGCTCCTGCTATTTCGGATGCCTTGGTTTCCCCATGTAAGTCCTGGCCAGTTTTCAGCCCACTGGAAATCAGAGGCCGTTGCTGTGGTCAGGCCACTGCAGACAGCAGCAACTGCAGATACCCAGCAGACGTTGAAACGTCTCCTTCTCCTTCGAACAAAGCTTCAGCATCACCAGGCTGCCAAATGCTCATCTGAAACGCCTAAGATGATTCCCTCTGCTTCCTCATGAGGAGTCAATTGTTAATTCACAAAACAAGTGAGGGAAGTTAAAGCTGTCCTTCAGCCCTTGTGGAAAGTGCGGCAGAGCTGGAGCTGGATTTTCAGGAGGACACACCACAGACGGCAGCAATCAGCTCCAAGGAGCACAAATTGGGATCTGAACAGAGGTTTCTCCCTGTGTCCTGCTACCTCTCCTCTCATGGTGACAACAGAGCTCCTGTCACCACAGGCAGCGGGGCCTGGAGCCGATTCCAGGCTCTCGGGGTGGGGATGGATCCTCCCCTGACCCCGCTGAGGGTCCTGTCAGGGACAGAACGGAATCTGGAGCTCTCGGTGCAGGGGGAACATCTGAGTGCAGATGTCTCTGCCGGGCAGCTTGGCTGCAAACATCCCGCCCCGAGATGAATTTCAGGAGGCTGCAGCAAACCAGCTCCCTCTGGTAGGACCTTCCATGTGTCCAAGCCTTGCCCTGAGCTCTCCAGAAGGATTTCTTAGCTCGGCAGCTTATAAATACAGAAGGACTTTAGCTGCTAGGGCACCACTGTTGTGTGCTCTGGTGTGCTCCAGACCACAGGGAAATTGTAACAGGAGGAGTTTAGCTGTGGGGTGACTCTGCCAAAGGAAAGATGCTCAGGGCCAGAGGCTTTTCAGCACTGTAGTGGAGGAGTGTGAGCATTTCAGAGCAGGTAGAGGAGGAGTCTCTCTGAAAACAACAACAGCAGAACCAACCAACCAAAAAAAGCTACAGAAATAAAGAAATATTGAGGATGGAAGGACTCCCAAGGTGTTTAGAACAACCTCCTGCTCAAAGCAGGGCTGGCTCCAACGTCCAGCTGACTTCTCCAAACCCCCCGTCATGGAAATTCCGTGTCTGTGAGTCACCACTCCTGTGTTGTACCAATCCTGGATTCCTCATGACAGCGGTGAAACCTCTGCTGGAAGGTCAGAGTCCAACCAGCAGGAGGCAAAGGAATGGATTAAGGGATGGAAGGACTGCAGAGCGCTCATTTCTCAAGAAGGGTTTTGTGAGTGGCTGCCTCTGACCTCTTTGCCAAAGGTATTTACTTCCCCAGATCATGGAGCTGTTTGAGGTGAAATCCTGCTTCACCTGATTCCAGCAGCCCGTAATGGCACACCCGGGACCCCAAAAGGTCGTCACTGCTTTGCATGTTTTTATAAAGACACCAAGTGCCCCCCGTCTCACAAGGGGGCTTGAAATCATTTAAAATCCAACTCTTTCCATGGATCCTTAAAGAAGTGGAGAAGGAATGCAGGAGGATTTTTCATGGATCACTGAGGAGTAATAGCTGTCATAAGTGACAGTGGCCACAGAAAGGTTGCAGGTGATGCAAAAGGAGTTTCCCAGTTGTACTCAGAGAACTATCAAGAGCAACAAATGGTGCAGACTGGTAAAATAAATCTGGCATTTCAAGAACCAGAAAACCCTTGGCTCATTTTTTGTTTATTTGTTTGTTTGTTTGGCACTTCTGGAAGCAGGACAAGCACTGATGATCCAGATCAGTCACAGCAGTTTGTCAGTTGTGATTGCAAATTGAGCGTGGCTTTTCACCTGTTGCAAAAATGCCCCATCCCACTGGGAAGGACCTTTTTCACTCTCTTGCACTCTTAAGACCATTTAGGATTGTTAAAAATGTGTTTTTTTCTTTACGGTTTCTCCAGGACCATGAAGATATCAAATGATTTAAACATTTCTAAAACGCCTCGGCGCTACCTGGGTGACAGGGGAGAGTTGCATGACCAACAATTCCCCAGAAAGTTCCAACAAATGTCACAAACAGATCAAAAGTGGCAGCCGAAAGCGTTCATGTTCTTTATGAAAGAAACAAACCCCTCTGCAAGCTAAAGGAAAATGAGAACTAATAATTGCTCCCAGCCAAGTGTCCTGTCACACAGGGGGTGCACACAGCATACTTGGCTGTATTAAATCATCACTTGATCCTTAAGGTTGTGTAATAAAAGTTTTCAAACACTTATCCCCATCTGCCAAAACAGGTTTGAAATTACAGGTGATATTTTATTTTGTCAGTCAGGAGCCCATGGAAATGTTAAGGCATGCCACCGCCAGATAATTAAATGTTTTCCAGCTATTTGAAGATGAGGATTATTCAATTGTCATTTTCAAGTTCTTTGAGGCTGATGAAGGTGCAGATGTCAGAAAGACACTCAAAATGATCACGAACAGCTCCTTCCACCACCTGCTAAAAAACTGACAGTAGAGCCTTGCAATGAAGAAAATCTGATCTTGCATGTGCTGACTTAATGAAATATTAAGTTGATATTTAATGTAATAAAAATTGATCATTTTAAAAGGAAACATTAAAAAGTTTCGATCCCAATGTTAATTAAAATTAGCATTGATTTTCATCAAAATTAATATTGGCTTCTTCAGGCCCTTTTTTAAAACACATTAAGTTGCTAAACATTATCAAAGGACTGCAACTCAATAAATCTGAAGACTGAAGTTTAGTTAATGCTAGAAGAAGTTATTGGAGGGCTGAAATTCTGTAACAGTCAGGCTTTGGTTGGAGCAGGACAGGTTTGGCAAACCCTATGTGCATTCTCTGGGAATTTTTATGAAGAAATAATTTCAGTGTCCATCTTCATTGTATTTTTCTCAAGCACTGGAAGGATTTTTTTATGTTCCCTTCTCCCTCAAATCCGGACCTTACAGGACAATTTTTTCATCTAAAGCATTTTGGGAAACAAAAAACCAGTGGGTCTTCTGTCCACTCTGCCCAAATTTCTCCAAACTGATGTGAAAGAGTCTTAGGAGAGATTTGTCAACATGCCCTGAGATGTCTGGATGCAGACAAATAGCTTTTTCAACCAGTAAACAGGTTTAAATTTTGTATTTGAGAATAACAGAGGTTTACATACACGAATATCCAGGGAGCTAAAAGGATTTTTTTTCCTTTAACTGTCCCCTGACATCAGGCACTGACCCTGTTTTCCCACAGCATCACCCCAGCTGAGGAGGGTGCCCAGTGGAAGGAGCTCTGCTCTCAGAGAAGAGGCCACCAGCCAAGGACGTGAACCTGCTGCCGCTTTCCAACCCCCGACAAACCGTGCTGGGAAGATGAGGACAAAGCTCATTTTGTGCCCAAGGGGCCCAGCCTGCCCAGCTCCCATCGCCGGGTGAAGCGGAGATCTCGGCACTCCCCGACTGCCGCCTCCCTTCGCTCCGGGTGAGATTTAATTTGGGACATCCCAGCACACCAACTACCTTGTACCTCTCTTGAGCAGGCTGGGCCGGCCCTCCAGGCTGCAGTTCCAGCGCTCGCTGCGGAACTGGAACTGGCACTCGAGGATCCCGAGGCGGATCGCGTCCCGCAGCGTCTCCGCCAGCCCCGGCTCCCTCCGGCACAGCCGCTTCTGCTTGCGGGACAGCTGGAGCAGCTCGCACTGCTTGACGTGCCCCTTGCCCGGGGCAGAGCCCCCCGGCGCGCCCAGCGACGGGAAGTGGGTCAGGGCTTCTTTCCCGGTCAGGCTGGAAGGAGAGAAGCAGGAGAGGCGGTGAGTTACGGACGCCAGCCCTGGGGGCATTCGGGGCAGCGCTGGACAGGAGCCCTGAGCCGCCCTGAGGGGTCCCTGCCCACGGCACAGGGCTGGACTGGGTGGTCTTTAAAGGTCCGTTCCGAGCCACACCAGTTCGGGGTTCTGTGATGCTTCTGAGATCACAGTCACGGAAAAGGTGAAAGAGGGAAGGATATTCAGGAAGCTGCAGGTCGGGGCATTTTACCAGAAGATTAATCAGTACAGATTGATTAGATCTGGTGTCCCGTTCCCACCACGCACCAGGGCAAAGTCCCAGACTGATGCCATGGGGAGGAGGAGAAACCCACGTGTGTTGGCACCGTGGGAAGCTCTCTTGGCTTCGTGGACAGAGCCTGACAACAGCCATTCGTGGTGACAGCACGTCCAGTGTCACACACAGAGCCCTGGCTGCTGCTCACTGGGTCACAGCTCTGTGTGACTCCAAAAAGCAGGAGCCACCTCCTTCCCAGGGTCTGTGTGCACTGCTACCACACCCACAGCTCGGAAAGGCCAGGGGAGGACATCACCAGTGACCACCTTCCTCCACAAGCATGAGCTTTGCTGGAAAACGTATCCTTGCTGAAAAAAAATACAGGAAAGGTCAAATAAAAATGTCCTGCCAATGCATTTATGTGTTAATGCAATTCAGCTGAAAAATGTCACAAATATTGGAGACAAATCGTTTCACTTTCCATGGCAAGACAGTATTTCTCTTGCAAAATTCATCTCCGCTGGTATCTTCAGGATGCTTGAAGTCACATAGAAATTATTTTACTTTGATGCAGGATTTGGGGGCTGCAAACTGGGAGCAGTTGTTGTGCAGCAGCACAGCACTGACCAAGAGTGTGTCACCTGCTTCCAAACCCAGACCCATAGAGAGCCTCAGGGACCAGGAGTATCACCTGCTTCCCAAATCCAGACCCACAGAGAGCCTCAGGGACCAGGAGTGTCACCTGCCTCCAAACCCAGACCCACAGAGAGCCTCAGGGACCAGGAGTGTCACCTGCTTCCCAAACCCAGACCCACAGAGAGCCTCAGAGNAAAATGTCCTGCCAATGCATTTATGTGTTAATGCAATTCAGCTGAAAAATGTCACAAATATTGGAGACAAATCGTTTCACTTTCCATGGCAAGACAGTATTTCTCTTGCAAAATTCATCTCCGCTGGTATCTTCAGGATGCTTGAAGTCACATAGAAATTATTTTACTTTGATGCAGGATTTGGGGGCTGCAAACTGGGAGCAGTTGTTGTGCAGCAGCACAGCACTGACCAAGAGTGTGTCACCTGCTTCCAAACCCAGACCCATAGAGAGCCTCAGGGACCAGGAGTATCACCTGCTTCCCAAAGCCAGACCCACAGAGAGCCTCAGGGACCAGGAGTGTCACCTGCTTCCCAAATCCAGACTCAGAGAGAGCCTCAGTGACCAGGAGTGTCACCTGCTTCCCAAATCCAGACTCAGAGGGAGCCTCAACCCACGCCCCCAAAAATGCCAAAACCAGATCAATGGATATAGTCTGGAACCTTTATTTTTGGACACTTCTCCTCCATGATGGAAGATGCAAGTCAAGCACTGCAGCTGTGATTTGAGTCCCCCCTGTACTTTATAAATATAGAAGCTGTGTTCCTCAGCTGTTCCTGAGCTGTTTTCCAGATCTGCCTGTAGCCAGCCCAGCCATTCCAGGCACAGGAGTTGGAGCACAGCTCTGCTGACCTGATCCCACAGCACCCTGTACCCATTCTCACAGGAGCCTACAACCCCCAGACGTGCTCACACGTCTGTAATTAAGAACAAAGGCAATTAACTAATGCATGGACTCACCCAGAGACCTGCAAACTACCCAAGAACCTTGGAATCCTTGTGGATTGCACAAGGATTGAACCTTAGAAACCAAGTGGGTGAGAAGAATCTCTCCCTCCCGTTGTCACTGTTGAACTGGGGACAGAAACAGGAGATGTCCCAGTGAGCCAAGAAATGAACAGGCAGTGCTGGAAACAGAGATGGAGATTTGGGGCCAGGTTCAGCCCAATAAACTCAAATTAACACGCCTTGATGAGCTTCAGAGAGCAGCTCAGACTGCACAGGTCAGAGCCCTGCCTGGCCCCAAACCCTGCCCAGAGGCTGCTCAAGGCAGACCTGAGCTGGAGGAACTGCCCTGAGGGACATGAGACTGACCCAAGGCACTGAGACCAACCCATGATGAACCAGCTTGAGGGCTTTGCCTGGCTCAGCCTGGTGCTTGAAACCCAGCACACACTGGTGAACCAGCCTGATCGAGGGGTGGGATCTCCCTGGGAGCACAAGCACACGCTGGGCACAAGCCCTGAAGCTCAAGAAGATCAAGATGTGCCAACATTTGCACGGGCAGGGACAGGCTCAGAGGTCAGCAAAAGTCTGACTTAGGGATGTTCAGACTGCACCCAACTCAGTGGGACAATGCTGGGCTCAGCAGAGGTGCTGCTGTTCTGTCAGTCAGGATTAACAACCCTCACCCAGAACCGGGACTTTGCCTGGTGGTGGGATTCCAGCACGGACATCCCAGGAAAGTGCACTTGTCAACAAGCGGAGTGGGAACGTGGCTCCTCTCCCTCTGCCACGCAGAGTCTGTGCTCCCAGGCACCAAAGTTCCCCAAGTTCACGGCACAGAGAGAGGAAATAAGGAAGTGGGAGCTGGCACTGAAGAGTTTAAGAGCCTGATAAAACAACACAAATCACTCACTGCTTGAAGGCACAGCTGCAACATTCCCAACCCCCATGTACCAAACTGCTGACTGTCCGTGTGCCAACAGACCTGCCACCCATGCCAGGCATCCCACCTCCCCAAAATCCCCTCTTGCCAGTCTCCATCCTCATTTTAGCATCCTCCATCCCAGCTAAACCATCGTTCATCCCTTGTCAGATATTCCAAACAGCAGCAGTGGCTTCACTGACTGCTGAGACCATTCATCTCCTTCCTAGGAAAGGTGTGATGAGCCCTGAGCCCTTCCCTGTCCCAGGGCTTCAGAGGCAGCAGGAGCTCAGTGCAGAGGCTCGGTGCCTCTGATTCCAGAGGACTCCCAGAGTTTGACCTCAGCTGGGAAAAAACAGGGAACTGCAAGATAACTGCTCACTGTTTGTTCTTGCCATTACACTTCCTTATCCCAAGGGCCCAGGATATTGGCCAAAAATCCATGAATCCCTTCTCCTGGGGGGCAGAGAGAGCAGGCAGTGCTTTAGCCCAGTGGCAAACAGCGAAGCAGGAGCTGTAGGGTGAACACTGAAGTCAGAAATTCAGCCCTTGAGCAGACACAGATTTACTAAAGGCAGCTGCACTCCCCCAGGTTTGCTGGGGGGGTTGATGAATTTCAAGTGGCAGCTGTAAAGCCAGGACTGTGAAGCTCTTCTGTAGCCCGGGGGTGTCTGATCCACACCCAGGTGCTGACTCAGGAAGGAGAATGTGGTGCAAAGGTATTGCTGAAAAACCTGAGTGAAAGGGAGAAAAGGTGGCAGAGGGATCTTCAAGATTTCCAAGGGATGTGATGAATGACACAACCCAGGGAAGAGCTGTCCAGGACAAGCTCAGAGAAACTCTAAAACCAGAGCAGAATTGGTGGGCAAGGATTAAATACAGAACAGTGGAGAAGAGTCAACACAATTTCTGTGGAAGGCAGTCAGGCCTTTTAAAGCTGAAGGAGTCACTGCACACACAGATCCAGGACAAGCCAGATGTTGCTGTCTGCTTGGGCATTTCCAGAATGGCTTGTGTAAGGACACAGATAGGCTGGATGCCTTCCACAGTTCCCACCAGGAGGAGAAGGGGTACTAGGAGAACACAGGGCTGTGGCCTCCAAGTGAGTAAAGATGATTCTGATCTCTAAAACAGAAGAATCAGGGGGAATTGTGATAATTTATCAACTGTTAGACTTAAAATAAATGAGGCTGTAGTTAAACTTGCAGCCCTTCTCAATTCAGGGCTTAAGGAATGCTGAAGTATCCATAGGGTATTCATAGAAACCATGGAGGACAAAGCCATAAAGGGACCATTAAACACAAGGATACTTTGACACAGGAAATTCTGGATGTGCAGACTGCCAGAAGCTGGAAAAGGTTCTGAGGGAGCATGTCAGTGTGCCACCCTACTTCTGTTCATGCTTTTGCCTTGACGTTTGTCATTTCCCAGTGCTGGTGGAGGTGGTGAAGCCACATCAGCCTTTGGCCTGAGTTCTGCAGGCCCGGACAGGGATTGTCTCAAGGATGTCCTCTGGTCCAGTGGGATTTGGGAGAAGGTGTTGTTGCCATTCTCCAGGCTCTGAAGGATGTTGGGCGCTCATATTTGTGGAAGAAAGGCACCATAAAAACCTTTGAAGAATTTGATTCCATTTCCAGAGCAATATCGGTAGTGCACAGCAAATACAGCCTGGGACCACACACAGAGACACCAAGCCTAATTCATCTTTTTCACCATTCAAAGTAAAAGCTTCATGGGAAAAACACTTCCTAAAACTGGATCGAGCAACACTTTAAATTCTGAAAGAGGTAATGCAGCATCCTACACAGACAGCGGGTTGCACAGGCAAACTTACTTAATATTTATTATTAGTTTTATTATTGTTGTTGTTGAATTTCTGAAGTTGCAACACACGGAGTAGCTTGGTTTTTCTCTAGAAATGGAGGTCAGAAATAACCAGATGGACAGAACACAGTTAATGAAATAAGCAGTAAAGTGGTTAATCCCAGTGACTAAAGCCACCCAGAACACACCTTTCTGTGACAGTGTCCCTTGTGCAAACTCTCACACTTGGCCACCTGAGGCAGGGCAATGTCAGTGGGAAATTATAATATAAATTATATAAACTGTATAAATAATTCCACCACTGTGTCTGAGGCTCCCAGGATCAGGAGTCACACAGAGCACAGACACAGCTCCCAAAACTCGTCTCTCGCACAGCTTTCAATTCAGACAAGCAGGCAGAGGAATTCAAGGAGGTGCCCAAGGCCGTGCAGGTGACAGTGGCACAGCTGGGAGCAGAAGCCACTCTCTGAGCCAGGACAGTCCCACTGAGGCTGCCCGTGTGAGTGGAGGCTTTGCAGGCTCCCACCACAACTGTGTTTTATCAGGGCAGAGCCAACACAGGATCTGATCAAGATCAGAGCATGCAAACATTCGTACAAGATTAAATATAAAATATGCAGATATTTGCAGTCAGGCAAACTGCATCGTTTTAGATGATTTAGAGTTTATTATCTACAGATCATACAGCAAAGAAAGTGAACTCTTTGAATTAATGCACACCTGCTCGCAATCGGAAAGAACAATAAGGATCTCCAACTTTATTTCTCTCTCCTTTTCTGTCTAAGCACTTTGCTAAATTCATCTATTTCCTTTAATCTCCTTCCAGCCACATTCCAGCTGCTTAAGAGACTTTTAATGAGAGCCTGTTCCTGTGCAATGCCCAATGTCCTCTGGATCTGAAAGGTCTTAAAAACCAGTAAAAATATGCCTTTCCTACCTCTCCCAAGTAAGGAGAAAAATCAAAGCAGCCCACAACAGGACTCCATATCTGATTTCAGGGGCCTTTCATGTTCCACAGGAATATCTACACCCCACGGAGAGCTGCACGAAGCCTTCAGGAAAGGCTGAGAGAATGTGGGGCACGACAGATCAACCCAAGGCCTGTGCAGTGCACAAAGGTCCCCAGCTCTCCGCTGTCCCCGGCAGCTCTGTGAGACAGAGTTTCCATCCTTTCAGAAACGGCAGAATTGAGTCCTCCCCAACTGTCCCTGGAGAAAGGATGGCCTGTGAGTGTTGTGCTGTTGTGTCCAGTCAAGGTGGTTCCTCTGCTTTGTACCCCCACTGCCTGCAAAGGAGGTGGCAGAAATCCCCAGAGCACCTAAACTATAAATCTCAATAATCAGTATTGAGATTTAACAGCTGATGTCAAAGCCTTTTACTTTCCTCCATCCAAGCTGTCATTTCAGCCCCTTGGGCAGGTGTCTCTGTACCTGTTATCCTCCAGGTTTTTTATTAAGTTTCTGCTCCACACAAAGAGAAAAAGCTTGAATTAAAAGCTCTGACGAGTTCACACGACGTTGTGAGTCAGAATCCTTTGAGATGGATTGTTTGCTGTTTGCTGCAAGCCCTGCCTGGGAGCAGTAACAGATGATGTGTCCAGATCCAGACTCATTTTTTTAAAAGAATTCTCCTGAAGCTCCACAGAGAACAGGATATAAAATTCCTGCATCAGAAGAGCTGCCAGTTTGGGAGGAGAGGCAATAACCAGGTCAGGCTCCTGCACAGGGCTCTCCATCCTCGCCTGCCCTGGGCTCCCACAGTCTGGACATCCTTGGTTTGACTCCTTCCACCTCCCAGCTCAGCCACATGAAATATCTCCGTGTGGGTCCCCATTCCAGGGCAGTTCCAGGCCTGATCCCAGCCCAGGGCAGCAACTGGGCAGTCGTTACAGGGGAGAGCAGATTTCCAGTCTAACTCTGGACTGGCCACATTCCCCAGAGCATTCCTGGCATGAAACACTCATCACCCAGTGGGATGGGTTTTTAGAACCTGTGCTACACTGAGGCAGTGACTAAAGAGAGCCTGGGAGCTGAAGAGAAGCAAAAAGCTCCCGTGAAAAGCCTTTCCCTCTGCAATGCATCTGCAGCCCCACAGCCCCTCTGCTGTTTCACCACGGACTCCATGCTCAGTCTTCCCAAATCTCAGCTGAAAGTTTCCTTCCCTGTCCATTTCTGCTCTTTCTCTCTCTTTTCTGATACCCCAGTATTCTGTGTGACTGACAATGACAAAAACGATGCTGTAACAAACCCCCCTGGAAGAGGTTTTGTCCTTTGAGGAACAATGATGCAGCCTGGAAATAATATCAGCATTTAATTATCAGCTCAACAGGAAGCGAAATCTCCTCAGAAACTTTTCCAGGAGCACTCAGAACTGGACAGCAGAGTCGCTATTTGAGGTGCATTTGGTCCATTAGATTTATTAGGGAAATGCTGCAATAAGAGATTTACCAAAGAAAACAATGGAATGTGGGTTACTGGGCTAATGAGATGGAAACCAAGGCTTGCTGGACATCTCTAAAAGGAGACAGGAGATGTGAGGGCAGCTTTTTATTTGCTGTTATTTATTTATATATTTTATTTATTTTATTTTAAAATTTATATTTTTTATTTCTATTTACTTTAAGGTATCATTTGACACATTATGCCGTTTCCAAAACTATGCAATAGCCCTCCAAGTCACGTGCTGTTTTTACCCTCTAACAGCCCCAAAAAATCCTTCCATCAGGAAATGAGCAAAAATTGTGCCACTGGCTTTGATGGAGCAGAACCAGCACTGAACACAGAGGGCACGGGTAGGGCTGAATCGAGAGGAGCTGTGAGCCCAGCCAGCACATCCTGTGAGATCCCAGGCGCCTCTGCAGCCACCACAGGGATTTCGGGATGAGTTCTAAGGAGAAGCTGCCCATGGAGCAGGGGCCAGCCTGGCCCCTGGACGAGACACGTCCCAGCCTGTTCCATGGAGGCCTCCCCAGGAGAAGGCTTTGATCAGGTTTGGTACTTCCACCTTCCCACCAACCTCCTGCCTGGGGTGGGTCTGTTCTGGATTCTGCCCTGGGAGAAGCTCTTTACCCTCCAGCACATCCTAAATGCCTTTTCACCTTGAGAAACATGAACAAGGAGACAACAGGAGGCTTAGAGCTTTTAATGAGGTCTGGAGACATTCCCAGCACCTGAGGAGCTGAACATCCTGAGAGGAAAAGCATGAACAGGAGGGAGAGCTTTACAGGAGGCTGCAGGGTGGGGGAGGATTGAAGCAGAGGTGGAAGCAAAACCAGCACAAAGGGAGTCAGGAGGTGAAGACACTGGGCACTCCTGGATTCCTGCATCCAGAGAGCCAGGCAAGCCCAACACCACCCCAGCAACAGCCAGGCCACCTTTCACACGGAGCTTATTTTCTCTCCCTCTCCTAAAAGCAGGTTTTCGTTTACCCCCTGTGGACCCAGCACCCGGAGCTCAGGATCTGCTCAAGCGCAGCCGGTGCACAGACACAGTGAGCCCACAGCTCCAGGCCCTGGGAATGGAGCTGGAATTCCCCTGGGAATGGGGTCGGAGCTCTGCTGGACAGGGCTTGGAGCAGCCTGGTCGAGTGGAAGATGTCCCTGCCCACTGCAAGGCGTGGGACTGGGTGACCTTTAAGGTCCCTTCCGACCCAACCCATTCCAGGTTTCTCTGACTTTATCCATTGTAATGCTGTTCACTCTGGCAAAGCTTTGTTTTCTGTATTTAAAGGTGAGCTGCATCTTTGCCAGGCTCTTGGACCGTTTTTGCTGGGCTATCCCACACACTTCATGCCTTATCTTTGCCCTGATGGACTCAAACTTGGCATTTCCTTCACCCTTTGAACCAGCAATGTTGCCACATCCACAGCACAAAGGGCTCGGGTCCTGTCTCTGCATGTTGCCACCCAAAAGCCTCCTTCACTTTTTCTTTGCAGGTTTTCTCCATTAAGTGTTTGGGAAGCCAAGATCTGGCTCACGTGCCTAGGTCTCTCCTATTTGGCTAAACTCAAAAGCAGACCACTGACCCAGGCTCCCCAGTCCCCTCCAGTTCAGTAATAATTTAGGTGTGAGATTGGTTTTCTCCCAAAGCCACGTCGGACATTCGCTTCTAAAATATTCAAGTTCCTCTCGAGTCTATCAACTCAATTTTGTATCTGAAAGCACCCACGTATCACACTGCTCATCACCACCAAACTCCCTGAGTTCTTAGACTTGGGTTTCTTCTTTTGACTTTCAGATGAAGAGGTGAGAATACGCAGGACCCACCCGTGTCCGACCCCTCAAGGGAGAAAAAAAACATTGAAAATTGACCCTACAGCCTCCCATCCTGAGCTGAGCATGGTCAAGAGGCAGCACACACAGATTTCATGTGCCCAGAAAGCTGCTTGCACCAAACAGATCATTGACACAGAGCAAAGGAGCACTCAGGTTGCTTTAGCAGAGTCCAGCTTGGGCAGGGGTCAGTGACAGCTCTGTGCTGTTATCTGGGAGGGCAGCACAAATCCATTCGCTCGCCCTGGCACAGCCACGTGCACATCCCTGTGGCTGGGAAGCCAAACTGTCCCTGCAGCCCAGCCCCTCCCTGGAGTGAGTGCTGACACAGGCTCTGAGGGACTGAGAAAGGGGAGCCCCCCCCGGCAGGGGCTGCGGTGGGAATTAGGCTGAACGATACAATTAATACATTTAAAATCCAGGTGATTTAAGGAAGCTTTGCAGCAGAAATGAAACACCAGTCCTGTCCCAGGTGAGAAGTGCCAAGGCAGCAGACACTTCCCAGCAAACGTAGGAAGAAGTGTCTGGTGGGAGGATGAGTGGAGAGGGAACAGGACCCTCCACGAGTGTAAGGCAGCACAGACCAGTCCTGAGGGCTCCAATCACTGAGTTACGAATGCTCATGTCTGTTCTACCCTCACTGATACCTGCACCAACAGCTCTGCTTACCAGGGGGGTCTGGAAATCCTGCCTGAGGAGCAGCTCACGCAGAAAACAAGACAAAAACCCCCAGAACATTCTGCATGGGAAATTCTGCATTGACCCAGCCTGTTACAAACCCATTTTTGCCTTTATCCCAAGCAAACTAAAACGTGAGGGGAAGACACAAATCCAGGGACAACTGTGCCCGAGTGATCCTGATCCTGCAGCGTTCCGGGCTGGAGCAGCAGCTCTGCCTCTCTGTGCCCAAGCACATCCCCCGTCCTGGGCTGGCTTCGAGCCGTGGAGCTCCGCAGCAGCTTCATGTCCTCCATCCTCATCTGCTGAGCCCCGGCTCCCTGTGCCAGCCCCATCCTCCCACCTTCCAGCCCCCAGGGAAGCAGCCAGCAGGGAAGGATCAGTGCCAGCCGCTCCCGGGGCTAATTCGCACCCTGAGCAGACCCGGAGCACACTTCGGGGGTATAATCCAGTTTTCCTCCCAGCCAGCAGAATCTCCCACCCGTTTCCACATCCCACTCTTGCAGGGTTGATCCTCCCCACGTCCCCTCTGTCTGGGCTCGCCGGGAGCAGGGGGAGGCTCCTGCGGCCTCAGCACGCTGTGTCCCCTTCCCTCACCCCCCGTCCCGCATCGCCCCGCCGGGACGGTGCCCGCGGTGCCAGCGCTGCCCGGGGCAGTGCGGGGGATGCTCCGGGCGCTGCAGGTGCGCGGCTCGGCCGGGACCCCCGAGCAGCGACGGGGACGTGCCCGGGGACCGAGCAGCCCCGCGGAGCCCCCGCGCCCCCTCCGCAGAGCATCCGCGGGGAACCGCGCTGCCACGGCCCCGGCGCTGCCCCACGGACACTCCGAGCTGCCCCACGGACACTCCGCGTTCCCTCCAGGCGCTGTTCCAAAGGACGCTCGTGCTCCTCCTCGGGTCCCCGGCGCTGCCCCACGGACACCCCGAGCTGCCCCACGGACACTC
>VZTF01006964.1:788070-800088 GCA_013397755.1 Cnemophilus loriae | reverse complement strand
CGAGCTGCCCCACGGACACTCCGTCCCCCCGCCCCGGTCCCGGTGATGCCCCACGGACCCTCGCGCTCCCCCCGGGTCCCCGGCGCGAAGGCGGCGCCGGGGCCGGTCCCCGCGGGCGGTGCTGACCCGAAGTAGGCGGCGGCGGGCGGCGGCGGCAGGAGGAGGAGGAGGAGGAGGATGCGGCTGAGTTTGGCGGCGGAGCGCATGGTGCGGGCGGTGCCGGTCCCAGCTCGCTGCGGGCCGCCCGGCGCCGCGGCTCTTTAAGCGGGAGGCGGGGCGGCCCCGTCCCGTCCCGTCCCGTCCCGTCCCGTCCCGTCCCGTCCCACCGCCGCCGGGCACCCCCGGGGCTCCCTGGGGACCCGCCGCCCCCCAGCCCTCGGGGACGCTGCCCTGGGTCGCGCCCGGCCGGGTCCCTCCATCCCCGCGCAGTTCCTCAATCCTGGCGGGATCCGTTCGTCCCCGCCGGGTCCCTCCATCCCCGCGGGATCCCTCCATCCCCGCTGGGTCTTTCCATCCCCGCAGGATCCCTCCATCCCCGCGGGATCCATCCATCCCCGCAGGATCTCTCCATCCCCGCGGGATCCCTCCATCCCCGCTGGGTCTTTCCATCCCCGCAGGATCCCTCCGTCCCCGCGGGATCCATCCATCCCCGTGGGATCCCTCCATCCCCGTGGGATCCCTTCATCCCCGCTGGGTCTTTCCATCCCCGTGAGATCTCTCCATCCCCGTGAGATCCCTCCATCCCCGCGGGATCCCAAGGCGACCCTCGGGGCTCTGAGCCCCCAGCCCGCGGCAGGACTCGGTGGGGCTCAGCACGAGGCTCCGGGACGCCCGGCAGTGCCCCATGGAATGAGAGCTGTGGGTGCAGTGGGGGAACATCCCGTGCCCAAGCCTCAGCACTGCCTTCGGGCAGCTGTTTGGGCAGGGAAGCGTCAGGGAAGAGGTGAAGAGGCACCTGCTGTGCCAGGGCACCCAGCAGCCCCCCAGCACCCCCCTCCTCTGCTCGGGCTCGCTGCTCTGCTGCTCACGGATGTAGATCCCAACACGTCCCAGAGCATGGAGCAGCTCCCACAGACACGAGTAACCAAACGTGCACTGCACAAGTGACATCTCCCAGAAGTGCTGGGGGGAAGGACCCTTCGGAGGTCTCCAGACCAACCTCCCATCCCAAGGCCGCTGTCAGTCCGGACGAGGATGGCTGTGGCTTTGTCCAGCCAAGTCCTGCAGACCCCCGGGATGCCCCTCCCCACACCTCTCTGGGCACCCGTCCTACAGATGCACAGCCCACCGGGGGAAGGGGGTTTAACATCCAGCCTGATCCTCCCGAGTGCAGTCACTCAGACTTTCACAGAGGAACTCAGAGGCAAATTTCCAGAACCCAGGAGTGGCCGTTGGGATAAAGGTGCAACACCTGCCCTCTGAAAACACTCCCACAAAACGCCAGGACTGTGGAGCCACACGTGTGGAAGGGTCTGGACAGGCACGTGAAACCAGCCCCCCCAGGCAATGGATGAGAAGGGCTCCGTGCCGAGCTGGAGGTGCCCTGCTGCACATCCCACCCTCCTCCGAACCCCGGCTATCTGGGAGGAGCTCTGCAAACAGCACAGAGGTGTGTGCGAGGCTGAGGAACCCAGCACTGCCTAGAGACAAAGAATCCCAGCGGGATCCTCAGGCGCCTCAGGATGTGGAGGGTAAAGACCTGTTCTCTGCTCCCGGGACCAGCGCTGTTCTCCAGTCTGTACCTGGGCCTGTCCTTTTTGTTTCCCTTCTGGCACTTCCCCAGGGCAGAGCACCCCTCAGCCCTGGCCCTGCCTGGCTGGCAGAGATGGGCTCTCAGGGACTGGCGATTTTAGGAGCGGGACTGAGGTAACTAGGGACGACAGGAACAGCCACCATCTCACACCAGTCCTACTGCAGTAGGAAGAGGAAGCCCTGCTCTCCTCCCATGCTCTGTCCTGAGCAGGGCTGTGCCCCTCTGGCCCTGGTGGCACGGGAGGCTGACCCGGGCTGTGGTTTGGGAAGGGAAGCAGAGCCAGGTGTGTGCCTGAGTGTCACGAAAGTCTGTGGCTTCATGAAGGGGGTGAGATGGGAGTAGCAGATACCATGAAAAATGGGGTGAAGAAGGGTGGTGTAACCGTTCCAGCCCTTTCAGAGCTCCCCAGCACCCAGAGCTGTCCCAGGACCCTCCTGACTCTCCATGAAATGCTCACCTGAGCCTCGTCTCAACCTTGTTGCCCAAATATTCAAGGAGCAGCAAAGTTCCATTTCTCTGCCCCTCTGAAAAGTTCTTCTCCTTCCTGCTCTTGGCAGGACTCATCAGGTGAGACAGAGATTTGCTGATTTTGTCACCCCTGTTCAGAGGTGTTTGCATAAGAAACACTTCTGATGCTATTTTTCCAAGGATCACAGAATGGTTTGGGTTGGAAGGGACATTACAGACCACCTCATCCACCCCCTGCCACGGGCAGGGACACCTCCCACTATCCCAGGGTGCTCCAAGCCCCATCCAGCCTGGCCTGGGACACTGCCAGGGATGAAACATCCACATTTTCCAGGGAATTGTATAGGAATGACTGGGAGAGGGGGTCACTTTTGACAACCCTCTCATTTTTTGACTCATTTCTTGCTACCACAATATTATGCAGAGGATACAAGCCTGGGCACCAAGGAATTATGGACATCAGCATTTTCTGAGAGCACCTCAGGGAATGCATTTGTACATCTGCGAATATTTTTCAGCCACGGTGCCAAGATGTCCCCAGGCAGGTCCTGGGAGCAGCCTGGGAAGAGGGCAGTGCCCTGAGAGTGGAACCACGTGGAGAGCACCATGCCGTGCTCCCCAGTGTCACATCCAGGCCCTGATGTCTTTGGCAAGGAAGGTCACAGCGCAGCCTCTGCAGTTCTGCTGGGACTTGCTCTCCACATCTGCGTGCTCTGGTGCACCACAGTCCCAGTCCTTTGGGCTCTAGAGCGGCCCAGGTCCCTTTTCTCAGACTCTGGGAGAAGCTGTGACACCCTTAAGCCCCTCCTGGGTGCTCAGCACCTCAGTGTGTCAGAGGAGCTGCCTGGATGTGTTTTCCCTGTCCTGCCTGGGGAAGGGAGCACTGCTGGGCAGGGCAGAGCTCCCACAGCACCTCTGCCAGGGCACCAGAGGGAACAGGAGGGGTGGTGGCTCCTGGACAAAGCTGTGGCAGGTGAGGGGCTTCCAGTGGTTCTGGGAATTCTTGGAAGTCCAACACTGCTCTGCCCAACTCACGTGCACAGATTCCCAGGAAGCCTCGTAGAGCAAGGAAAGAGTCCTGGACCCCACAGGACTGTGCAGCTCCACAAGGACCTGCTGAGGAAGGGTGGAGGGGGCTGGCCAGGGCCCAGGCGATGAAGTGGCCACAGAGGACAATCCTGTGCTGATGTTTGAACCCTTCAGTGCCAGACAGGGAATTCCAAGGACAGAGCAGCTCACAGGGGGCAGTTCAGCAGTGGTGGGGCAGAGGGCCCAGACACGTCTCTGGTGCCTCCTGGGAAGTGTCTGTGATGGGAGGAAGGTGCCTTCCCGTACAGTTTGGAGGCCACATTTTCACACCTCTGGCAGCATCTGTTTATTTTGGAAGAGTTATGGTTGGCAGGACACATTTTCCCTCTCGGCTGGTGTGAGGGAGGGAACTCCAAACGGTGTGGAAGTGTCTGGGGGCAGGTGGGAGCTCTAGGGCAGATGGAGGAGCAGCCACACTCCCTGGTGTTACAGCTGGGGCTGACTGTGCCCATTAGGGCCCAGCTGAGGCAATGAAGAGCTGCCAGAGGAAAAGGCTGAGCTGCTGGGCAAGCTGAGCACACCCTGCGGCCATGGAGGGGGCTGTGACCTGCCCTTCTTGGTCCTGGTTCCTTCTGGCAGCAAAGGGGAGCCTGGGAGAGCTCCTGGGCCAAGGAAGGACAGCCCTGGCTGTGCCTTCTGCTCTTCCCATGGCAGGACAGTGGGGATGAGTCTTCAGCAGGAGATGTCCAAGGGACAGCGTGTGGGACCACGAGAGCGCTCTTCTTGTCCCCAGACCTCTCTTCCTTCTTGGATTACTGGGCAGCTGCTGTAGCAGGGCCTGTCCCCATGATTCCTGCCTGGCACGAGGTGTGAGAGAGCCCAGCGTGGGAGGGGAGGTGTCCTAGGGGTTGTTTAGCCTGGAGAAAAGGAGACTCAGAGGTGACCTCATCACTCTCTACAACTCCCTGAAAGGTGGCTGTAGCCAGGTGGGGGTTGGTCTCTTTCTCCAGGCAGCAACTGACAGCGAGAGGACACAGCCTTAAGCTGTGCCAAGGGAAATATAGGTTAGATATTAGGAAAAAGTTTTTTACAGAAAGAGTGATAAAGTACTGGAATGGTCTACCCGGGGAGGTGGTGGAGTCACCATGCCTGGATGTGTTTAAAAAGAGATTGGATGTGGCACTCGGTGCCATGGTTTAGTTGAGGTGTTGGGGCATGGGTTGGACTCGATGATCTTGAAGGTCTCTTCCAACCTGGTGATTCTGTGATTCTGTGATTCTGTGATTCTAGCAAGGAGAGAGGAGCACAGTCCTGGAGTTGCTCTCGGGGAAAATCCAATGGACATCAGGAGTTTGGTTGGCCAGTGAAGAGCTGGGTCGGACGGAGGATAAAGAGAAGATGAGTTGGTGTCCGAAGAAAAGAAGATGTGAGTTGGTGTCTGAAGAATAAAAGATGTCAGGAGAGACACCAGACCGACCTGGAGGAGGGCAAGGTGGTGGAGCTGGGCGTGAAGCAAGCCCAAGAGCAGGAATGTGAGTGGCTCTGTGCTGCCTCAGGACTTTGTTCCAACAGCACGAAGGGAAAAGGCTTTGCCAGAGGCAGGGCTGAGGCTCGGGTGTGCTGAGGACCTCGGAGAACAAGGCTGTAATTCATCAGGGGAGAGGAAAACTGATGAAAATAGGAAGAGTAGCTGAGAACCTGAGTACCTGAGGGGGTCCCTGGAATGGGGGAGGCTGCTCCCACTGTTCCACCTGTTCCGCTGCACGGTGCAAGGCTTTGCCATGGAGCTCCCAAGCCCGTAAAACCTGCGAGAGCCTGGAGAAAGAACAGCTGTCTTCTGTCCTGGCAAGCTCCTCTATCCCAGTTCCTGGGGTCATTCTCCAGGGCTCGTCATTGGAGATGCCTCTTCAGTTCAGTTATTTTGTTTCAGAGCTGATTTGATCTGTGCTGGTTTGAAAGCAGTTTTAGGGGCACTTCCCGAGGCACAATGGCCACGTTTCTTCTAAAGCAGATCATTTCCGAGCCAGCTGCTCTGTTCACTGTCCCGTGGCCATCTGGGCAGGTACCTGTAGCAGCAGTGATTTCACACCCCAAAAAATTGGGGTTTTATCTAGGGATTTTTCAAGGGCATTTTAATCCAATTTCAGTTGCCACCTGGCTTCATTTGATTCACCACAAAGAAGCAAATATTGTGAGATCTTGGAGAAAAGGCATTTTGAGGGATTCATGCAAACCCACGAAAATTTCCCACTCAATGTTTCTTTTATGCTGGATTTGACTTCACAGGAACTTCTGATACTCGGGTATTGATTGAATGTTTTGGGCATAATACTCACATTTTCCCACCCAGGGCTTTGCAAAACCCACCCCTCTCCTCATCTGAGTTGTAAATTGGTCTGTACAGCCCTGTCCTGCTCAGAGAGCCTGGCAGCAGGTCCCACGCTCCAGAGAGGGTGTCCAGGGCCCCATGGAATCACCAGGGTTTGTACAGCCCACAAAACAAAAGCTCCTTCCCTTCTCAGGAGAAGAAATCTTTGGGATGGGCAGCAAAAGGCTGTCAAGGCCCTTTCTCAGGGACTGCCCAACGAGACACCAGAGAGGAGGAGGTGGCAGGGCAGTGACACCACCATCCAGCCGTCCCCTCTAATTCAGATGCAGTTTTCTTCTGGCTTCTGTGGAGCACAGAGCTGGCAGGTCCCATGCCCAAGAACTGAGCGATATTTCACATTTCGGTCACGCTCGTAGAAGTTTGTCCATCCCAGGGACAGGTCACATCTTCTGCAGTAGTTCAGGATCTCCTTCCTACCCCTGCAGCTCATGCCAGCAGCACTGCCCGGGCACAGCCCTTCACAGGCACCACATAGGACCTTTACAGCAACAAAAACCAAAAATCAGGAGCGAGGCCTGGGGGACTCCCTGATATCCCACCACCCTCGGAGTCCGGGGCGTCACGTGGCATTGCCTGATCCCAAAGACTTCTCCTGAGGCACCTTTGGCCAGCACCTCACCCTCTTGCTTCTGCTGAGCTCCTTCTCTCTCCCAGCACAGAGGGACACACCTGGGCTGGCCCAGACCCTGACTCCAGGCCACGGGGTGCCCTGAGAGAGCCTGGGCTGCCCAGGCTGGCAGAATCCTTCCCATGGCTGCCAGGAATTACAACCAAGTAAGAATTGCATTCATCCTTTTGAGAGACCCCAGCTGAGGAGCCCCAGCCCCCCTTCAGCCATCCCATCCCTCAGGACCTTTGGTTCCCTTCACCAGAGCTCCCAGCACCTGCCCTGGTTCTCCTGGGTCTTCACTGGCGATGAGGAGAACACAATGGCAGATATTCCCTATATTTTTCCTGTTTTGGTCTGCTGATGTCCTGTTCTCCTTGCTGACCATCCAGGAGGTTTGAGATGATATTCTTTATAGAAGGCTGTGCTTAATTAATCCCTTGCTGTATGCTGGAAACTCATTGTCCATAAAGAGGTGATGAATTAGCTCAGATGTCAACGTTCCCATCACAGACATGAGACAGATCCCTCCTCCCGTGTCCCACTGTGCTGCACTATCCTGGGACAAAGTTATTATATTGTTTATATTATATTGTTTTAATTACATTTATTATATTTCTATTATATTATTTATTATTTATAATTATCCTATTCCACCAGCTGTAGGCTGAGGAGTGAACCAGTTCTCAGCTCATCACAGAGAATGTTCTGGAGCACTGCTGCTTCTCCACCCAAGCATTGCTCTGCAGCTCCAGCAGCTCTCAGGGACCCTGTACCTGCATGGTTTGGGTTTTCCTCAGCTCATCCCAGCAGGAATGGCAAGGAGCAGCAGCTGTGGCCTACGAGCAGCCTGATTTCATGGTGCTTTGATGGAAATCCAGGCACAGGTCAGGCCCCCTCCCACCTCGGCCGGGGGTGCCGTGGAACAGGGGAAGGTGTGGAGAGTCACAGCAACAGGGGCAGAGCCCGAGGCCTGGAGAAGGAGCTGCAGGGCTGGGATCCCTCAGTTTGGATGAGAGATAACGGAGGCAGGTACAACAGAGCCTGTCCAGACCTCTGACAGAGAGCGGACAGGAATTTACAGTTACTGTGACATCAAGTTAAGCCATTAAATGGCATTTTAAATAACACACCCCCCACTGGATGCTGCCCTTCCCACAGCCAGGACATTGTCACCAGGAGCTCTGGGACTGCAGGTGACACCAAGTCACAGCAGGCAAATGTTCACAATGCAGTTTAAGGAGAAACCACGTAGATTTATGGAAGGAAAAACCCCCACTGTTACTACAGCCATCAACACTACCTTGGGCTGGGGAAGTCCCTAAGCTGCAAATTCTTGCTGTCTGGGAAATTTTTCAGGAGAAGTCTCATTACGTGCACATTCTGTTCCTGTGATTTTCCCAAGGAATCTGCTTTTGCACACTGTTGCTGCTGGGCAGGAGCCAAATTTCAAAATCTAAACAGAAAATTGGGGAAATTGTGAAACAGATCAAAAGAAAAATCAAATTACAAAGGTGGCGAAAATGAAAGCAGGGGACATGTCGTGGATCAGAAACATGCAAACCTCGGGGAGATGAAAGGCAGAAGGGAACATGATGAGACTCCTCTGGAAAAGCCCACTGCTCCCTGACGCCATCCAAGTACCTGGTGGGGATTTCCTGGAGTAGCTTTGTCTGGAGATGCAGCAGGTCAGGGTTGGATCCGCAGTCTCCAGTGGGGGTGGGAAGTAGCCCCAGGTTCCTGTTTGTGCCGTGGAGAGCAGCTCAGCCAGGGCAGGGGACACTGCTGAGGAGCCCCGGGGCCCTCAGGTGAGGGGGACAGAGATGAAAGGAGAAGCATCAGGAGCGTCCAGAGGAGCTGAAGTTCAAGACTCAGAGTCTGCACATGTTGCCCAGGGTCTGCCTCTCTCCACAAACAGAAGCTGAGTGAGGGGTGCCGTGAAGTGCACTGTGAACACACCCACCTGCACCACACCACGGCGGGGGTTCCAACCTAAACCCAGTCAGGACTGACAGAAATTGAAATCCTGGATTTCCAACTTCATTTGGCAGTGAAAGGTCCCTGCCTGTGCAGCAAGGCAGCACAGGGAGATGGAGGGATCCGATGTTCCTCAGGGTATTCTGAAGTGAGCCATGGTGGTGTCGCGTGTCCTGATGAAAAGGTGTGCTGGGCCACCTGGGGAGGTTGGTGAGGCTGCAGCCTGACAGCGAGGCATGAACAGGTCCCTGCCCACAGCATGGGGCTGGAACTTGGTGATCTTCAAGGCCCCCTTCAACCCAAACCGTTCTCTGCTCCCATGATGAAGAGCCAAAATGAGGAGACAGCAGAGCTGCATCTCTCAGGAGGGCCTGCTGTGATCAGGCAAGGGGGGAAGGGTTCAAACTAAAAGAGGGTACATTCAGACTGGATATAAAGAAAAAAATAAGGGTGGGGAGGCCCTGGCACATGGTGCCCGGAGAAGCTGTGGCTGCCCCTGGATCCCTGGAAGTGTCCAAGGCCAGGTCAGATGAGGGTTGGAGCAACCTGGTTTTGTTGAAGATGACCCTGCCCATTGCAGGAAGTTGAAAATAGGTGGTCTTGAAAGGTTCCTCCCAACCCAAACCACCCTGTGACTGCTCAGGACAGGAGTGGGGAGCAGGGTCAGGGTAGTCCTTGCACCCTGGAGAAAAGAGGAGAACAGAGAGGAGCTTCCTCATCCTGGTCAGTCTTGCTGAGGTCCTGGGAAAAGGCCAACAGCTCAGAGAGGCCTCCAGGGAGGTCTCTTGGCTGGGTGGAGATGGGCTGTTGATCACAATTAACACTCGATCAGTCCACGTGGAGCTGCTGGGCTGCAAGAAGGGAATCAATGACAAACTGAGCCAGCCTAAGAGCTCAGTGCTGCCTAAAGAGGAATCACTCTCCCCCTCCTTCCTTCATCCCCTCTGCTCCCAACTGCAGCCCTGACCAGTGTTTGACACCATATTCTGCATAATTCTGCATAATCGGTGATCTGAACTTGTCCGTGGAGAGCTCTGTGGGCCCCCAGCTGGTTCCAGGGGGGATGCTTGGGTGGACACCCAGCCTTTGGCAGGGGAGATGTGGGGAGCAGCCCCCTCCTTCTGTCAGTGAACCACCTTGGGAGGTTCCCCTGAGCACCCCCTGTCCCACGCGTGTCCTGGTGGCCAAACCCTGAGCCACAGCAGGGGCTGGGAGCGAGAACCCCCTCAGCCCGAGCCCTGCCCTGCCAGCCAGGCCCTCAGCCGAGCTGGGGTGAGCTGAGCTCACCCAAAGTGTCTCCAGTTCAACCCCAGGGTCTCCAGGCTGGTCCTGTCTGGGTCCCAGCTGGGCCTGCAGCTCCGGGTGCTGCCCTGGCACGAGCTGAACGCTTTGCAGGGAGGAACAAATTGTAATTTCCAAAGCACCGAGCACGCACCTCACCAATCAGGTGCATTTTGGTAGGTGAGTCAGGCTTAGGAGAACAAAATCCAGGGAGTGCAGCCAAGCAGGGCCTGTCGTGCCCCTTACCCATCCTCAAGCAGTCGGACCAAGTCCTGGGTCATTTCTGCACCCACGTCACCTAACAAAGGCTTTCGGGAGCTGTGTTTTGAGCCCTCTGGGTTTGCTGTCGACCACAGTTTCCTGGCCACAGCCTGTGGGCCAGTGGCTACGTGCTCTGAGCTTCCTTTTCAGTGAGCTGCAGCCTCCAGACGCTGCTCTGGGAAGCGGCCTCGGAGAGGACAAACAGCCACGCACAGGAGCAGGGAAGTGATTGAGAGGAAACAAAGTGCGTGTGGATGCCAGACTGGAGGGTTCTGAGAGCAGGAATGAACTACAAACAGCCTCAAATCGATCATCTGCTATTGCTTCGGCAAATAAATGGAAGCTGGGGAGAGCCTGGGAGACTCGGAGGCGAAACACGGTGCTGGGAGGAATGGGAAAGGACAGAACAGGAATAAATTGGGGCTGAGAGGGAAGGCAGGGAGTGCTGATGTAATGCACACCCAGTAAAGAAGATGTTAGAGGCTGAAGACGTTGACATTTAAGGTACAGATTAGTAAGAAACCGAGGGAAAAATTATTATAAACCTTCCACACAAATTTGGCAAAGCGGGCGCTGCCTGGGGGTTTTCCTTCCTTCCTTCTGCAGACGGGAAAACAACACAGCCTGAATTTGCCACTCCGACTGTCCGACGGGGAAATCTCCCCCTCGCAGGGATGCGTCGAATCTGAAGTCTAAATTTGCAACCGAAACGTGTTAAATTGGACTGAATTAAGAGCAAACGTGAGTCCTGCTCTGGTTCTGGGTGAAGCCGAGGCTGCCCCGCGCCCGTCCCGGGCTCCGCTGCCGCTCCGTTGCCAGCAGATGGTACTGTGCCCCCGAGGATCGCCGGCTTTTCCGGGAGAAATCCTGCCAAACGCTCGGGAAGGGTGATCGCTGCTCCTCCCGGCCCTCCCGACTCACCCCACCGCCCTTTTCTGCCCCCTGAGCCCCCGGGCTGAGCGGGGCTCTGCTCTCGGGGACCCCCTCACTCCGCAGTGACACTGAGCACACACCTGACAGGTGACTTGGATTTTGCTTCCCCCACCCCCCCATCACCTGGAGCACTTCCATCCCCCACGGCTGGGGGAGGTGGGATGCAATGGGCTTGTCCTTCCAGCCTGATCGTCCTCCCGCACCCTCAGAGCTGGGACACCCCAGCGATGGGCACTGCCAGGACCCCGAGACCCTGGGGGAGGTGTTTTTGGGGATAGAACCTGTACCTGTGCTTTGCTGGACAGCCCAGGTTTGTCTGTGGTGGGACCAGGGGACAATCAGTGACCCAGGGCTTCAGCCCACACCACAAATGGACACAGAGCAGGCTGCCCAGAGGAGCTGTGGCTGCCCCATCCCCGGCAGTGTCCAAGGCCAGGCTGGACGGGGCCACCTGGGACAGCGGGAGGTGTCCCTGCCCGTGGCCGGGGGTGGAACGGGATAATGGGATGGTCTGCAGGGTCCCTTCCCACCCAAACCCCCGTGACTCCGAGGTGCCGGGCAGCCGTCACAGCCCACTGGATGGCACTTGTGTCCCACTCTCCCGGCTCTGCTGGCAAGGCCCCCATCCAGTCCAGCTCACTCCCCAGGCCAGGCAGCTCAGGTGGGAGGCAGCTGCTCTGCAGATCGGCAGGAGGGACTGCAGCACCCTCGCCGCATTTTAGGAGAGTCTTCCCGTCAAATAAAGATGGTCTTTGAGAAATTCAAGTGATTGAGAGTCATTCGCTGGTTGCAAAAGTGTGAGCAGGACACAAGGTGCTGCCCGTGCCGGTTCTGAATCTCGAGCACACACTCACAGAGACAGGGATCCTGCTCCAACACACAGAAACTCTCCCTCCTGCACACATTTACCATCACAAATGTGCTAATAAAACAAACGGAGCAGTAGATAAAGGTGGCACTCACATAAATAGAGGTTTCCCCCCCAATAAAGGTCATTTTTACAGCTGTGATTCACCACCTAGCCCCACAAACAGGACACCAGGGGAGCTGAGGGGATAACCCCGGGCGGGAACACGTGGCTGTGATGACACAGGGACAGAGAAATTTAAGCCAGAGCAGTGACCAAGGAGAGCCTGAGGAGCCCTCACCTGAGGAGCCCTCACCTGAGGAACCCTCACCTGAGGAGCCCTTACATGAGGAACTCTCACCTGAGGAGCCTCACCTGAGGAACTCTCACCTGAGGAGCCCTCACCTGAGGAACCCTCACCTGAGGCACTCTCACCTGAGGACCCCTCACCTGAGGAAGCCTACCCTGAGGAG
>VZTF01006964.1:751990-788005 GCA_013397755.1 Cnemophilus loriae | reverse complement strand
CCCTCACCTGAGGAGCCCTCACCTGAGGAACCCTCACCTGAGGAACCTCACCCGAGGAACCCTCACCTGAGGAGCCCTCACCCAAGGAGCCCTCACCTGAGGAGCCCTCACCACTCTCTCTGCACTGGGAACACTGTAGGATGGGCACAGGGAGGACCACACTGATGGGGGATGCTCCAGTTGGCTTTTCTTTGCCTTGTTGTGGAACAGAAGTGGATTTACAGGGATCAGAAGTGAAGCTCTGGTATCTTTTCAGCTCCCTGAAGTTCCAGCTTCCCCTGCAATAAGTCCTCCAAGGGTGGCACACTTGTCAAGCTCCGTGACGGGAAGGACGATGCTCAGACACTCTGAGGGGTGCAAGTTCCTTTTATTTTTGTCTGAAGACAGCAGGCAAAGCCCTGCAGAGGTGCCAAGCACAGAGCCTGGAAGTGGCCAGCTGCTCTGCAAAGCAGGACCATGGCAGGAGCTGAGGAATGAGGGCCTGTTTGGGTGGGAGGAGGGAGGGATGCAGGGTCGTGTGTCCAGGGAGCACAGTGGGAATGGGAGATACAGCTGCCCAGAACACGAAAATCTGTCAAAGGCAGCGAAAACCTGTCTGCAAACATTTGTCCAACCGAGTGTCAGTTGATGCAGCTGCTCTTCATTTAAAGATATTAACCTGCCTTCATTAAAGGTCAGTTCTTCCTGAGCAGAGAGCTTCTCCTCTGGGAGTGGGGTGGCTGACGGGCATCACTCAGCTCCTGCTGAGCTGGCAGGGTCCGTGGCTGAATTCCCGCTGGGATGCCAGGGCTGTGCCCACTCTCGGGACAGCTTTCCAGAGGGTGTAATTCCGCTTGCCCCACGCACGGTGTGTCACTGCCTGCCCTGCTGCCTGGAGCCCGGGAGGAGGAGGGAGCAGGAGCCTGGCTTTGTAACCATCGGTGGGAGGATTCCTGGGAAGGTGTTCTGGACTATTTCAGTGCTTTGTGTTATTATCACACACAAAAACTGGACTAAATCAACATTTATAAAGCAATCCAGCATTTTCTCGCAGAAGTGCTGGTGGGAAGGAGCCTTTGGAGGTCTCTAATCCAAGACTGATGCTGGAAGGTTCCCATGGTTTTGTCTGCCCGAGTCTCCAGAACCTCCAAGGACAGAGATCCCACAGACTCCCTGGGTAATAAGATCCCTTCAAACACAGTTCTGGGTTTAAAAAGAAACTCGGGAAGCTGCTGGGAGCAAACGGAGATCTGCACAGTGATATCCTGCACTGGCACTGGGACCCTCCAGCCCCACTCAGTGCCTGGCTCTGCTCTGAGCAGCAGAAAGGCTGCAGGGTGAGAGCCAGAGCAGGGCCCTGGCCTGGCCTCTGTCCCTCTGCCACATGCAGGTCACAGCTCCCATCACCTCAGCTCAGCACGAGACAGGGAGAGGGGCTCTGGAGCAAGGGCAGGGAGGGGGAGCAGGTCCCAGCCTCGGTCACCACCCCGTGTCCCAGCTGTGTCCTCTCACAGCTCACCACAGCCCTCCCAGCACCAAAGGTCCAGGAAGTCCTGAATACCCCCAATGATCCATGAAAGAGCAGAACTGGGCTCTGCTGACCCAGGGCTGGGGGCAAGCTGTGCCCAGTGCTCCCCGTGCTGTCCTAGCCCTGCAGGGGACTCATTTCCCGTGCTGGCACCTCGTCCTTCCCTTTGCCTGTCTGTCCCTCGTGTGTGACACCCCCCCGGCCTGAGCAGGACGTTCTGCAGCACATCCCCTGTGGGCTGGGAGTGCGAGCAAAGCTCAGCTCTAGTCCCAAGGGGAGGAAGACCCCAGAGCACAATCTGAGCTCTACAACACAACTTCGGGGCTTGAGTTATGCAGCTGTCAGTGGAGAAATCGGAGGAGGCAGCACAGAGCTGAATTTACCCCTTTCACTTCAATCCCTGGCACTTGGTCAGCCAGATCCCTCTCGAAAACCCAAGAGCTGTGACGAGCAAGAAAACCCTGTCCAGCTTCCCTGGAAGAGGCCTTCAGTCTCCTTCCTCGTGGAGGCTGTTTGGGTGCTGGGGCTGGTGTGAGGACGGACAGAGTGAGCTGTTTGTCAGCTCTGAGCACAGAAACATTCCCCAAGTGCAGAGGAAGCCGGGGAGGAGGGCTGTGCTGGGGGGAATAATGGGCTGGAAGAGGCAGCGATCTGCCCTGTGGGGATGGGTCCCCAGGGCAAAGGATGCACAACTTGTCCTAGATTTTTTTTCCCTCCGCTTTTTTTTTTTCCCTGAGATCCGAATGTATAATTGCAGGAAGGGACAAGAGAGAAAATGAGCTGAAGGCTCGTAACTGCAGAGGCCGGTCCCTGTGAGCAAAGGGCCACATGTCCCCTTTTATCGCCAGCCATAATTCCCTCCTTGGCTCAAAGGCGGCTGTGAAAAGAGCAGGACTGGTTCAAACTTCCTTGGGGTCTCCGTGGCAACCAGCCCTGCAGGAGCCTTTTCTCCCTTTCCCCTCTTTCCTCTTTTGTTGTTGTTGTTGTTGTGTCATTAAAACTTCCCGGACTGAGTCCCCACCAGGCTGCTCCGCAGGCACCGCTCCAGACCTCCTGCCTGCCTCCAGCCAGCTGCCCTCGCCTTTTCTCACCCCCTGCACCAGCAAAGTTCAGCCCCAGCCCAGCAAAGCCCAGTCCAAACTCAGCCCCAGCTCGGTAAAGCCCAGCCCAGCTTCCCATCAGGATATTTTTCCTGTGATCTGTGCCACCCACCCCTCCCTGGCAGCACCCATGGCACGAGGAGAGCAGTGGCTTGGAGCCAGGGGAAAAAAGCAAACCTCATGGATGAGAGCTGCTCCTGTGCTGTGCTGCCTGTGCTGGGCTGGGACGTGTCCCCGCTGGCATGGCCAGGGCTGGGGTGGGAGCAAATCTGGGCTCTGGGGAGTGAGGCTCCATCTCTGCTCTCTGTGACCAGGGACAGGACCTGAGGGAACGGCTGGAGCTGTGCCAGGGGGATGGAGACCAGGGAAAGGTTCTTCCCCCCAAGGGTGCTGGGCACTGCCCAGGCTCCCCAGGGAATGGGCACGGCCCCGAGGCTGCCAGAGCTCCAGGAGCGTTTGGACAGCGCTGCCAGGGATGCCCAGGGTGGGATTGTTGGGGTGTCTGGGCAGGGCCAGGGGTGGCACTGGATGATCCTGTGGGTCCCTTCCAGCTCAGGACATTCTGTGAGTCTCATCCCGTGATTCCAGATGGAAACATTCCGTGTGGGCACAGCAGCCAGGGCAGGCCCAGGGGCTCAGGGAGGAGAAGGTCTCCACTCCTCACAGTGCTCCAGGGCACTCACGCCCAGCCCCGGCCCAGGGGAAACACAACTCTGGTGGAAATCCATGAAGCTCCTTTTCCTCCAGCAGCACAGGCACTCACCCACACCACAGGGCCCCACGATTTCCAGCTACAACATCGGGGAAAATCACAGCCTGCAGCAAAAAATAGCTGGTCTCATTCTTTTACCAGCCTCCGGGCTGGAGTCCTGGGGAAGGAGAGAAGGAAGGGGAGGAATGACTCTGCTCCCTCTGCTCTCCATCCCTCCCCCATCCCTGCGATGCATTCCTGCAGATGTCAAGGTAGACAGAGCTGCCTTAAACAAGCCCAGGACCTGGGGCGTAGTTTCTTCATGTGCTCAGCTCGCCCAATTAGTCAGATTTACTGCAGCCCTGAGAGGCAGCTCAGCCTCTCCCGTGGATCCAGGCTGCCCCAAACGTGAGGTGAAAACTTCACTTCCAGCTTCAGAGGGACAACGCGAGCTGGCCTGACAGAGCTCTGTGCAATGGAGCTGCCCCCAGGAGACCCCCGAGGCCGCTCCCCCACCAGCCAGACCTGTTACACCTCTGGCACCTCCTCACCCACCCTCAGCCAGCCCTGCTCCCTCCCGTTCACCCACAGACCCCTCACACACACGTTGGCAGCTGGGGCTCTGCCCAGACTCGCCCACCCCACTCATGCCTCCACTGTATCCCCAGCTACTGCTTCAAATTGGTGAAAAAATCACAGCATTGTGCAAGAAAACCTTCTGAGACCTTTCCCACAGGCCTTACACCGCCCTCAGTGGCTCAGGTGAGGCCTGAACGGAGCCCTAAATGGCATCTGGAAATCATTTTCCCACTAAGAGATGATGGCTGATGGGAAAAGTGTCCTACTGGACCAGACTCAGATTTTCCTTTACTTCAGAAGACAGTGGGGATGACTTGGAGCAGGGATGACAAGGACAGAAGAGCAGAAGGTGAACAGAGAACACTTTAAAGCTGCATCCCAAGCTCTGTGAGCCCAGAGCAGTGACCCCACAAGATGCCAACACTGTTTCAGGCAAGTCTGTGCCAGTCAAACATAATAAAGTCCTTGTATTTACTGGAGTTCGAGATGGGTTTCGTTGCTCCCTCTCTGTGCTCCACGTTGCCATAGCCACTAAAACCCATGTGTTAGGCCTTCATTAGGGGATTTTTTTATTTTTTTCTGAACATCTCCTTGGCAAAATAGAGGAAAGATCTGAAAATCTAATGGAGTTTGAAGTGTGAGGTGCAGAAGGAATTGAAGTAGATGACAGTGAAAGAAAGATGTTTTTATTGACAGCCTGGAACTGCTCCAGTTCGTGGGCACCCAGGCACGGAGGTGAAGTGTCCTCAGAGGATTTCTGGCAGATCTGGAGGAGCCAGCAGGCAGCACTTCCACTTCACTCATTTCCTGTGATCCCCCGGCCACAGAGCAGCACATTTGTGACTAGAAAGGAGGAGAACAGCTGAACCTCTGAACAGCACCATTTCTCCTTCTTCTGCCCTTCAGATATGAAATCTGGGATTCCAGTTCTGCTCCTTTGTTCATCTGCTCAGTGTTTATCAAGCCTGTGGCTCATGGCTGTCCCTCGATGTTCTGGCTCAGGGCTGCACAGAGGGGGAGGCAGCTCCTTCCTGGAGGAGCTAAGGGGATGCACACAGAAAATGTGATTTCCCCAGGTTTACAAGGAAGAAATCCAGGGACAGATAAAGAACCTGGGCCAGGAAAATTTGTGTGAGGAGCTTCTGGGAAAGCTGAGAACACAACACAAGTTTCTTGATTTGGATCTGAGAACAGGTACTAGAGCAGGCTACGCTGCTGATCTTTTAAAATGCAACCTTTCCGTTTTAATGAAAATACATCTTTTGTTTTCAAAGAAAATCAAATTTTAAACAAAAACATATCTTTTGTTTTTCCTTTTTCAAGGGAAAAAAAAAAAAAAAGACAAACCAGAAATCCCAGTGCCTTGGCCACAAGACTGGGATATTGCAGGAAATTGGTTGAAAAGAGTTTCTGCCATCACTGGAAGACAAAAAATATCCCAAGTGGAGGAAATCTGTGTCATCAGCTTAGAATAGCTTGTAAATAAATGGAGTGAGGTAAAGGCTGCTTGCAGGGAAAAGGAGCCATAAAGTTGTTGCTAAAACACTAAAAGCAGTGGCAAAGTGTTTTGCTAAACTCAGAGGTGTTACCACAGGATGGCTCTGTCCAGGTAAGAAGCACCTGGGTGAGCCCAGGTAACACCAACTCCCAGCATTCCCAGCAGAGGTGAAGAGCCAGGAACAGCAGAGGAGCAGAGCCTGCAAGAGCCAGAGGGAGCACGAGGATCCAGGAGAGAGGTTTGGCCAAGAAAAATGAGGAACAGGGGAGCTCAGAGGGAATGTTAATGTCACCTGTCACAGGTTAGCAGCAAACAGAGCCCTCAGAAACGCTCAGGATTTCAGTAGTTTAAGATGGAAGGAGTCAGACCATTCATCAGGCTTTGAGGAAGGATTCTTTCAGCTCTTTACAGATTTTCTATAATTATTTACTTTAAGACTGATGACTAGAGCCATCAGAGTACTAATGTCCTATTTTACCTCCACTTTAGACTCTAAGACCAAAATTTAGGTCTTCAAACCAACACACCCAGGTGGTTCTAGGACTTGAAACCCCTTTAAAGACCATTGTCCATGAGGTCCACCTCCAGTTCCTGCTCCTGGCCATGCCTAGAAGTGAAATTCAACCTTTAGCACCCACTGATGCCGCCCTTCACCTGTGACCTGGGGAGGACCTGCAGGTGCAGCCCTCTGACCCCTCTCATTGCTCAGCACTGCCCCACAGGCCTTGTACATCCCCTGCCATCCCCCAAACTCCGAGCCAGGGGTCTAAACCCCCTCTGAGAGCTCATCCCAGTCATCCCTCTCTTGCCCTTGGCTGTGAGGTGTGGGTTGTCCTCTTCACATCACCCTGACCGCGGGGTGGCTCCGCCAGGAGGGGTCTGAGCTCCCGGAGCCTCGCGCCCCTCAGGGGTTCCACACGTTGGAATCCACGCTGAGAACAAACCCAGGACGCTCCGTGGTCCCATCGCCTTCCCCAGGCACTTGGTTTCTTCCTGCTTGTAGGTTCAGATGGAGAAAGGAAGAAAAGCTGAAAGAAGGCAAAGTTGCACAGTTAGAGCCCAAGGGGAAGGAGAGGCACGTTTCCAGTGTGATCACAACGCTCCTTTGCTGGAGTGTTGTTGGAATAAACCAAAGGATCCCTTCGGATCCCTCAGCACCTCCAGCGGCCGAGTTTGCAGGGCCACAATGTCCCACGACACACAAGGACCTCTGTACTGACATTGTAAAGGCTGCAGGGCTTTTCTTGAGCAGCCAAACCTCCGACTTCCTCAATTCCTTGCATTTCTGGGCATATTGAAACTGGGCTATGAGAGTCAATATTGCCAAACTAGACAGAGTGATGTGATTGAAAAGACCCTCAGTTAATAAAACTGTCACTCAGCAGCACAAGGAGGTATCTATGAGTGAAATTTTGAAATTGTACTCTTTCGGGTAACTGTCATTTGCTCTTAGAAATTACATTTAAAATTAATGTTTGCTGTAGAACTTATAAATATTTGTTCAGGCTAGCATGAAATATGCCCAGGATAATTTTAGCATGTACGCATCAGATTTTCTTTTCACAGCAGAGAAGACTCAAAGTGAGTCTGTTCCCTTCACAGAGAATGGAGTCTTCATCCCTGGGAGACAGGTCCTCCTCCCTGGGGAGCCGTGCCTGTCGTCTCAAGGCTTTGGGGATCAAGGCTGGCACAACCAAAGGCACAGCTGGGAACTGCCATTGTTTTTCTGCTCGTTTTTCTGCCCATTTTTCTGCCCATTTCACTGGGAGAAACTCACAGCCAGGAGGCTCCTGTAGCTGGGTTAGGGACGGGAAGGACCTTCTGCTCCCAGGATCTCCAATGCAAAGCAGTTACAGACACACTCCAAACACAGCCTCCTCACGGAAGGTGGGACAACGCAGATTCCTCGTGGCACTGGGACATGTTCAGGGCAGAGGGAGCAGTGGAATGGAGAAGTTAAAGGATTTGGGGGGATGAGCAACTACAGAAACTTCCTCAGACACCTGTCGGAGCCGTGGAGAGCATTCCCATGAATTCAGGGCACTGGGGATCAGCCCTTTACTGTGCATCTTTGAGAAGCTGCCCGTGGCCCAGCTTGGTGCTGGGTGGGCACAGGGGTGGGGTGGGAGCTTTGTGTCTCTGCCCTTGCTGTAACCCAGCCCGAGGCACACTGAGATCTCTGCCTGACCACAGCAGCAAATAAAGGCTCGCAACTTGGGTCTGGGGTCACTCTCCCTCCTGGTTCCTGCAGAGGAAGCACTTTGTAGCTCGTTATTGGCTTGGTTTATAAATCCCAGCACCCAGAAATGGATAAAGAGCATTTTGTATTCCCCAAGGTCTGATGTCTGCTGAACTTCAGCCACCATAGAATCATTAAGGTTGGAAAAAACCTTAAAGATCATCAAGTTCGACCACTAACCCAGCGCTGCCAGGTCCACCAAGACCTTGATGATGCTCTCCAACCAACAACTCAATTCAGATTTCAAAAGCTTTCCCCAACTGGATTTCTACAGTGTCTGAGCTTTTTGTCCTCTCCCACGGGCTCAGCCACCTGCAGTATCACCTGAGATATCTCCCTTCAGTCTCTCCATTTGCTGCCTCTCCAGCAGTGACACTTTAACAACAGAAATTCTGTCCCTCGGTACTTTCAATCCTTGTTCTGTTTGTGCAGCTTCAAAGCACCCACCAATACCAACCTGGGCAGCACTTCCAGTCCTGCTTTCGCCAGAGCAGCCCGCAGGCACTTCAGTGCATTTCACACAACCCAGGGCTGTCTCTAGGCAGGAAGGGAAGAGTGACCATTCCTGGCACTGGAATGAGACACACAGGGGCACCTTCACCCATCCTGATAAACTCCAGAACAGGTGGGTCATCTCCTAAGGGTCTGTTTGGAATTGTTCCTGTCCCACACCAACCCCAAACTGTGACTCAAATCTCTTCAGGGCTGGGTAAGTCGGCCAGGCCAGCTCCACACCAGGGTCCATCTTCATGGTTAAAAACATGGGCAGTAAATTTCAAGATCTGGGGAAGATTTCCTGGTAGTGTTCAGTTTACTGGAGCAGATTAAATCCATGTGTCCCCAAATGTCATTGGACAATCGCTGCTTTCTTAGAACCAGGCAATAAAACCCAGTTCAATAAAACCCAGTTCAATAAAACCCATCTGGGTTCCAGGAAGATTTGCCAGGACAGACTACACCCAACATCCCCTTTGGGATTCGAAACCCCACAAGAGAACAAGAATATTTAATATCTGTGGTGGGTCATAGCCAGCTGGAAAACCCATCGGAGTAAGCCTGGAGAAATTTGGGCTCACGGCCCCTGCAGCAGATGCAGGGAGTGATGGAGAGGGGAGGCGTGAGCAGCTGCTGAGTGTCCCCCCTCGGGTGTGCGATGGCCAGGACACAACCACCACTTCTGGGAGCAGCAGTGCCCCAGCTCAGCATCCAAACACACCAAAACCAGGGAGAACTGGGAATCAAGGATGGCGGAAGCAAGAGGCAGGTGCATCACAGGATCATGGGTTTGGGTTGGAAGGGACCTTAAAGATCATCTCATTCCACCCCTGCCTTGGCAGGGACACCTTCCACTGTCCCAGATTGCTCCAAGCCCCATCCAGCCTGGCCTCGGACACTGCCAGGGATCCAGGGGCAGCCACAGCTTCTCTGGGCACCCTGTGCCAGTGTGCAGTTAAACAACGAGGAATTTGTTTGTGCCCAGAGCCTTAAGATCAGGAGAAGGTCTAGAGCTTTCAAAACCATGAGATGCATTGAGCTGCCCAAGGCAGGACCTTGAATCTCCATTACTTCCATGGCTCTGAGATAAACTGGTTTGTTGGCTGCTCCTAAAGCACCTGATCTCGAGGTGGCTCCACCCGGAGCAGCCCCAGGGCAGCAACAGAGCTGTGCTTGCTGAGATGCTTTAGGAGAAAAAGCAACTTGTTTGGCTTCTCCCGTTTCTTTGTCCCGTTCTCTCGAGTCATCCCCCACGGCTGCACAATAGCTCCCGTTCAAACAGGCTCTCCATCCAAGAAAAGGATTTTTAAGGAAAATCTTTGTTTGGTCTATTTGCAAATCATGAAACTGATTAGGGAGGTGGTTTTTGTTACACGTGTGGGGTTTTGATAACATTTTCATCTTCCTGCATCCAGAGATGCACTTCGCAAGCAATCCACTCGTGGGACACGTCCCCATCTGCCTGCTCCCCTCTCACCATGACACGGCATTTTTTTCTCAACAGAAACCCAGGCTGCCACTGCTCCCCCCTCCATCCATCACCCCCACACGCCAGAAACCTGGGCACCGCAGGTTTCATTTCAACTTTGTCACCTGTTTTGCCCACCCCACCACATCCAGAAGGGGTTTCTGCCCCTCGGTGCCCCCATCCCTCTCCATCTGAAGAACAAGTTCTGTCTCGCTCCCACTGTGAGATTAAGCTCGATCACAGCCACCCCTCACCACAGCCACCCTTCATCCTTACCTTGCCGAGTCCTGGCGTTCAGGGGCGGCACATCCTGGGCTCCAAGTGAAATTGGGGGGGAAAAAGAAATTTAAAAAAAAATTAAAAATTAAAAATCCTCCCCCCGAATCCCAGTGCCCCAGTGGAGTGTGGTGCACAGAGGGTTTGTCCGTGGCAGCGAGGGCTCGGAACAAAGTTGTGGGGTGGAGGGGGAGGAGAGGGTGATTGACAGCCCTGGGCTGAGCCTCATCCCTCACCTTGGGCCATGCGGTCTGATTGGCCGCCTGCTGACATCCCCGAGCCCTGCACTTTTTAATAGACGCTTTTGGATGATCTACGGGGGAAAGGCTTGGAGAGGTGTGTTTCTGACAAGCCAGAAAGTCATCCGAGCCACGAGGGACTTGGCTTCACTCTTTTTGCCCCCAGAAATTTAAAAAAAAATTATCTTTTTTTTCTTTTTTTTTTTTTTTTTTTTTCTTTTCCTGGAAGGAGGGGGATTCTTCATTTTGGTACTTCATGTTTTTCTGAAAACTTCGCGGCGATTTTCCCCTTGCACCAGCCTGGACTAATGGATTACCACCTGCTTGGACTAATTCTGTCTTTTCTCTTCAATGGCACAAAGGTCTTAGCCGGTTACCCAATTTGGTGGTAAGATTCCTTCCTCCCCTCGCCCTTCCTCTCCCTGTGATTGATTAATGAATTCATTAATTATTAGCCATGGGAGCTGCGTGCTCCTTCCTTTTCACCCCTCGCCCCGCGGAGCTGCCCACGGCTGCATGGCGCAGTCGAAGCGTTAATTTCTTCAGATTTGACCTGTAATTAATGAAATCAATGAAAAGTTTGGGGGTTATTCCGAAAGGGCCATGCCTGGGTTTCCCTTTGCGCAAATGGAGGCTTCCCCACCACTCTTAATTTCTCCATTTTCGGCACTGTAGCAATGGGCTCTTGGTTCAGATGTGAAAGGATGCGGTTTTATTTCCTTGTGCAATCAGAATTTTGTCTCTCGCATGACTCTGCCACAGGGATTTTCTTCCTTTCCGTGAAACTGCGATTGATCCTTTAAAAAAAAAAAAATTTAATTTTGTTTTCTGTTTGGTCGCTGCGTTTTTTGGACTTCTTTCCCTTCTTTTGTTGTATTCTGTCATGTGAATTTAGTCCGGCAAATAACGCAAATGGCACCTGAGAAAACATTCATTAGTAAAATTGCTCAGAGGTGGATTTTGTTCATTTTAATTATGGAAATGTCACTAATTTCCTTGCACCGACGAGAAAAATAATTTTTAAAAGAATTGGTTGTATCTTATAATGAGTCTGATAAGTGACCTGAGTTACTTATTTTAAAAATAAATCTAACACAATATAAATGAATACAGTAACAAAATGCAATCGGAAGCCCTTTAGAACAAGAAATACAGAATTAGATATTCCAGGTCATTTAAATCCAGCAGCCAGTGAGTTGCATAACAGAAAATTTCCGTTCCTTTCTGTCTTTATGTAGGATTTCTTGTTGGAATATCTCTTGTTAAGTTTCTGTACGTGCCAGGTAGGGGCTGTGAGCCTGACGATCCGTAGGGAAAAGAGGGACATGGTGGAATTTGGTGCTACTGAGATCCTTGGGTTATTTTCGCCTTTCCAGAAAAGTCTCTCTTTTTTATTACTGAATTAGATCCTTTCAGTGCCAACATGGAGATGGCAAGAAGTAGGTGGGAGTGAACTTGGGCATGGACTGCCATGTCTGGGAATATTTAGAATTCAGAAGGGAAAAGACAAGTTGTTTTTTTTTTNAGAAGTAGGTGGGAGTGAACTTGGGCATGGACTGCCATGTCTGGGAATATTTAGAATTCAGAAGGGAAAAGACGAGTTGGTTTTTTTTTTTTAATAATCCATTTATTACCATGGACTTTGGGAATGAGAATGTGCCGTTCCAGAGGAGAAAGACTGAGAATACAATGAGAAGTCCCCGCTCAGGAAGCGTTTCAAAGCTCCGCAGGTTCATGAAATGGCTAAATCACAGCAGGTTTTCCTGGAGAATTAAATTATTTCCTCGCCCTGAGCGTGGCTGCCGAACTTCAGGCCCTCAGCCCGGGGCAGGGGAGCCTCTTGAAATACAGACAGCAGCACTTTGATTCCTTCCATCCCTCTTCTCCCCCACCTGGGCACCGCTGCGTGGGCACGGGGCACGGTGGAACAGGTCAGGATGCCAGGGCTGGCTCTGAAGGCAGCAGCTGCGTGGGGCAGGGACACCTCACCACGATGACAGCTCTCAGCATCCCCCCAGCCCCTGACCCGCCTCAGGCTTTGATAGAAATCAGGATTTAATGCCCAAATCAAGGAGGGTTTCAACTCTCAGAGCGAGGAACCGAAACCTTCTTGACGAAAAGGTCTCGTTTTCCCCTGTGAAGCGAAAATGTCCCCGCGAGCAAAATGTCTTCTGTCCCTGCTTTCAGGAGCAATCGCTGCACACAGGTGTCTGCCCCACTCCCTTCTCCCAAACCCCTCCGAGCTCACCCCAAAGGAACAATACAGAGGATGTAGGACACTCCAGGGGCATGGCAAGCAGCCTCCCTGGGAGAGGAGGGAGTCGAACACACTCTCCACAGAATTTTGTCCACAGATCCAGGTTTTGCATATTTTTTGTAGATTCTGGCAACACCAAAGTGCCGAGGAGTCTGTGCTGTGCTGGAGGGACGTGAGGAGGTGACCCATAAAGGGTTGAGGCTGCAGATGCTGTGGGGTTTCAGAGGTTTCTTGAAGGCTGAGGGAGCAGGAGGGCAGAAATATCCGGGCCAGGGCTCCCTGGCTGCTCAGGCACAGACAATGCCCCCAGAGCACACAAATTAAAGGTCTCCTTTGGTCCCACCGAAGGTTTTCAATATCTGCTCTGTGGAGATGAGGTTTATGTGCTGGGCTCTGGCATGGTGTGATCTACGCTCTTAAAAAAACACCATTTTCCAATTGTCTTCCTGATCCTCTGATCTTTACGCAGGCACAGAGCAGGCTCTGGGGGATGAGCCCCACTTGCAGGGCTCAGCACACCCCAAAACAGGGCAAAGGTGGGGCACAGCATCAGCCTGGCCCCCTGTGCTGGTGCCCTGCACCCCTCCAGGCCAGGCCGGACTGGGGCTCACCGGGGCTTCCTTATCCCCAGCCAAACCCATCTCTGCTAAATTCGAGACCTTCAGGGGCACTGTTCATCTGGCAGGGCCCCAAGGATGCTGACAGACAGACAGACAGACAGACAGTGCCCTGTCCTGCTGGGACAACCTTCCTGGGTGTTTTCCTGCTGGATAGGGAATGTTTTGGCAGCAACATCACAACTGATCCTTTCTGCTGTGGGACAGAAACGAGAAAAATGTTTATTCCTGTGGTGGGGAGGAAGTGCCTGGATGTGCCCAAGGAAAAGAAGTGTGACGAGAACAGGGTCTGGTCACCTTGTAAATGGGTTTGGGGGTGGCTGGAATAATCCTGCTGCTCCACGGTGCAGCCAGACAATGCCGGGAGGATAAAGGCAAAGGGATGGAGCTGCGGAGGGTTCGTGGGTTGTGCTGTACTGAGGGGCCAGGGAAGGTCGTGGCCATCAGGTCACGGTGTCCAGAGCGAGGAGAGCCCAAGCACAGCCCTGGAGCTCCGCAGGGGGGTCCTGCCCCGGCTCTGGGCACAGGCACAGCGTGCACAGCAAAGGGAAGGTCCCTGCGCTGCAAACCCAGAGCTCGGTGTCCAGGCTCGCTGGTGGCAGCGGGATGGAGAAGCCAAGAGGGGGTTTCAGCCCAGCTGGGTCGTTGGAAACTCCCTGACATCGCCCTGTCCCCACCCAGGCAGCTCTGAGTGAGGTCCAGGGGTGGCTCGGGCTGTGGATGTAACCTCCAGTGAGCAGGGGAGGTATTTTGACACGGGTCCAACCCTTCTCCACATGCTCCCATCCTATTACAGCCGTGCAGGGGAACAAATGGGGCACAGATGGGAAAAGGTCAGCGAAATGCTGCCTGTGAGTGCTGACAGGAGGAGCTGAGGCCAACAAAGCTCCCTCAGAGACGTGTCCAACACTTTGGCTGTCTGGTTACTGCTGCTAGAAGAGAAGGAGGAGATGGGGAGCTGTGGTGAGGCCGTGGAGACCAGGCTGCTGCTCCTCCTGACCCTTCAGGAGTGGCAGGGATGGCAGCAGAGTGGGCAGCAGAGTGGGCAGCGGGGCTGTGGCCGTTCCCAGCCCCGTGGGACATGCCAAGGCCTTTTAGGGGCAAGCAAAAGAGGTGCTGGTGACACCAAAAACTCCTCCAGTTGTTTCCTTGATCCCAAATACCCTGATGGCGTGGATAATACCATGGGTGGCAGGACATGTCCGAGTCGTTGGGGTTGGGGGCACCAAGGTGTGAAGGACAGGTCCATGCAGGGTGGGGATATTGGTGGGTGGGCCCAGAGCTTTGTGGTCCTGTCCCAGGAGAATTTAGCTGGAAATCCAGCCCACAGCCAGAGCTGTGTCAGTGCAGGCCAACAGAGATATTGTGTCCCAGAAATCGCTCCCAGGATGTAATATACGTGCAGGGGCTGAGGAACTCCCTCAGAGAGACATTTCCACCCATGAGCTGCGAAGAAACACCAAAAGCTCTCCTCGTCCAAGGGCAGCATTCCCCAAGAAGTCTTGAAAACCTCTGGTGTGTCGCTAGCCTGGAGAACAGAGTCAGCTTTGGGGTCATTGCTGTAAACAGGGAGTGAAAATTCAGCCTCGCTCCTCTCATGATCCCTCAAGATCTGGCACTAATGAGTCACTGCCCATAACTGTGACTGTCACCAGGTGCCTCTCCCCGTCCAGCACCCCCTTGTCTCTAAGCAGATGATTTGGCAACTGCAAGAACGGCTTTGTCCATCATACGTTATTAAATTTTGTTTACCCGTCAGAAATGGTTTTGGGGGAAGCAGGAGATGCTGGCAGCTGGCTGAGGATCCCAGTGGCCTTGGGCCCTTAGGAAGAGGCAGGGAGAAACTTCAAAACATGTTCTCACTCCTCCCACAGCAGCTTCCTCCTGAGGAAAAACCTGTGAGAACCTTCTTTTGTAGATGCAGTCAGAGGTGACATTCACCTGGTCCCCTTCAGCTGCCAGTGCCTCACCTTGCTGGGACAAATGGGAACTTCATTCTCTTGGCAGTCAGGAGTTTCTCCTTCTCTGAGGATTCATTTATATCCCACAGCCCCTGTCCTGACAGAGGCCCGTGGCCCTTGCAGCTTTGTTCTAAAGGAGTAAAATCGAGTGCAGCATCACTCAGTGATCCTTGTGAGGTCCCTCCAGCTCAGGATATTCCACGGAAGTGACTGAGGGAAGGATGGAGGTGGTCAGTGATGGAGCCCAGCTCTGGCACCCCAAACCAGAGCAGCCCCAGCAGCACGTGGAGCTCTGAACTGGGAGAGCTGATGCACCAAGCCCAGGTCCCCTCCCGCTGGTGCTGCCGGAGGGGTGTGAGCACAACTGTGGGGCACTGCTGCCCCTCCGAGTGCCACAGCTCATCGTCCAGGGCTGCAGGAGCATCTGCTGGGCAGGGCAGGGAGGGCTGGGGTGGTGCTGGGCAGGAGTGAAGCTGGGCTGGGGCAGTGAGGGGCCAAGCTGGGCTGAGCTGTGGCTGTTCATGAAAACAGCCCTCAGTACCTGGCTGGCCACAGGCGCTCAGGATCTTGTGGTTCTAAAGGGTTTTGTGGGCTTAAAGGTTTTCTTCAGCATTTTTCCCAGCCAGGTGTAGCCAGTGGGAATCCCTATCCCCACCCTGCCAAGTGGTCATGCCATGCCATGGAAACCAGGACTTTTGGAGCTGGAATTCAGGTTCCTCCTGAGTCCTGAGCAGCAGGACAGCGGGCAGCCCCAACCGTTGCCAGAGCAGATCTTCCAAGGATGCACAGCCTGGTGAGCCCCAGCACGCCCCAGGACTCTGCAGAGTGTTCCAGGTGGCATCTCTTGGTGGTTTTCTCCCTCCCCTCCACAGAATCCCACAGTGGTTTGGGTTGGAAGCAGCCCTGAAGGTCTTGTTCCACCCCTGCCATGGCACAGGGCAGGGGAGTCCTGAGCTCAGCGACAGCTTCAAAATGCTCCCAGAGCAGGACAGTACAGAGCGACAAGCAATGTCACGTTCCTGAATTTCGGGAAGTCTCACTCCCTCAGAAATTAATCCCTCATGTCTCCTGGAGTGCCCCGGCCCCAGAGCCCAGCCTGTCCTGCAGGGCCAGCACGAGCCTGGAGCCACAGGAGCCCAGGGAGAAGGGCTCTGACTCACTCAGGAGTGTTTCTGCCCTTAAGACACAAATCTCTGTTACCAGTCTTGTAACTGAACTCAGAAGTCAATTTAAGTGGTCACAAAGAGTTTTTAAGAGCAGTTTAATTGCAAACCAGTTGCTCCTGATTTGACTCCTTCACTAAAAGCAGCATTTGCCAAGGTGAAGCACTCGATGAAGGGACCCCGTGGAAGAGCACTGGGAATTCAGGGAGTATTTCTGGCCACCTGACCCTCTTAGCTGGGGCTGCTGGAGGCCGCAAGCCAGCGATTTCCCATGCCAGCTGCCCTCCCTGCCGACCCACAGCTCTCACCTTGACGGGATCAGGTAGAAATTCACAGCTCAGAGTCAGGCGGGGAACGGTGCCGGGGCGACAGGAACAGGAGCTCACAGCTGGGCTCACGCCAGGCACAGTGAGCTGAGGGGCACTCAGGGCACCCGTGCTGCTGTGCTGGGGCACCCGTGCTCCTGGATTTGGGGCACCCGTGCTGCTGTGTTGGGGCACAGCTCAGGGCGGTGGGGAGGAACTGGAGAGCGGCCAGTGGGTGCTGCCAAGGGGGAAGGGGAGGACCTGGGCTGGTGCAGGGTGGCCAGGGGGAGGTGAGGGCTGCTCAGGGCAGGCTGTGCCTGCCTGGAGGGCTCCTACAAACAGGACACGGCTGATCTTTTCTCTCCAGTGCTGGACAGTTGGGCAATTGCCAAATAAAGGTTCGTTCCTGAGGGGACCCTCCTTGCTGCAGGGTGAGGCTCTGAGCCTCATGGAGGTGAGGAGGGACTGTCCTGGGACATTTGTAGGATTAGGCTGCACCGCCCTGCCTGGTGCTGGGAGTGTCCCACTCTGAGCAGGAGCTCGGACTAGAGACGTGCAGGGATCCTCTCAGGCACCCGTGACTGTGGCACCCTTTGCTGGGGCCGGTGCTAGCAAAGGTGATCTCTGAGGTTCCTTCTGACAGACAGGTCCTGGGTCACTCCATCCCCAGGGTACATTTAACTGGGGTTTGTGCCTTCACCAGGACCCCCAGCACCTCCAACCCACGTGCAGCCCAAGGTTCCAGTGGGACCCACGGCCCCACACCCGCAGGACAAAGCTGGTGGCCCCTCCTGTCCCCCCTGCCCTACACGACACTTCTGTGCCCAGGCATGAGGCACTGCCACCCCAGCTGGGGCAGGACAGGTTTTTAGCTCATGTTCTGCCTCGTCTCTCCCAGAGGGGTGTGTGAGCCCAGGGGAGGTGTCTCCAGCCCTTCCTCCCTCCCTGAGGGCAGCCTGAGCCCCAGGGACAGGGCTCTGAGTCACTAAATCTCTCCTGACTCTTGAATTTCACTTTCATCCCTTAGCTGTCACTCAGGGGGCCACTTGATTTCTGCTGCTGTCCTGGAGGACAAATGGACATTCTCTGCATGGGTACCAGGGCTGTGAGCAGCACTAGAAGGTTCTCTTCCCCCCGACATTGGTGATCTGAGTCTCAGTGATGCTCATCAGACCCTTCCACTGCCAGCTCAAACAGTTCAGGGTGGCTGGATTTTATGTGGAAAGGCAGGAAAATGTCCAAGCAGCCAGTTTTCAAGAAAAAAAAACCCCAAACATTAACTAGGAAATAATAAAGACTAAAGAATTGAGCTGACTATTGAAACATGCAGGTGTAACGCACTTTCCATTCTCTCAGTCATGTTTTAACCGAGTAACATCTTCATCTGGCCTGTGCTTCCCATCTCAGCTTCCAAGGCTCAGCATCAGCCCCCTGGGAATCCCCCTGGTGTGCTGCTCAGGCCCAGGGGCTGCTGCTGACAGGACCCTGGGTGTGAGCAGCAGTTCAGCTCCCCCAGCCCGTCTGGCAGTGCTGCGGAGCTGGGCCAGCACCGGTGTTTGCAGCTCTGCCTCGCTCGGAGCCTCCCTGCTGCTGCCAGCCTTGCCTGGAGCCAGAGTTGTGTCTGTGGCAACGTGGCTCAGCCTGAGCCTGTCCTCTGGTTCGTGCCAGGCCTGAGAGAACCATCCTTGGCTTGTCTAGCAGGAGTTTTAGCTTAAACTAACTGGTCTCACTAACTGGTGTCTGGCTGGTTTAATATGCGACACCATTTCAAATACGGAACATTTTTGAGCATTAAAATGGAAAGAACTCTGGATTCAGAACCCAGCCATTCACCAGTGTGGACACATCCCAGTCCTTGATGAAAGTCAAGGCTCATTCCATAAACACTGAGTAGCCATTATCATTTTTACAACATCATGACGCTCGTACCAAAGATGGGTTCATGGATTTTCTTCGTGTCCCCATGTTTGTGATCCTGTCACAGGAGGTAGCCTGGAACCTGCAAAGTGAAATCCAGTGCTCTGACACCCCTGCTCTGTTGAAGCCCTCTCTTCCTCTCAGTTTCCCAAAGGCAGCAGCTCTAAATGGGATGGAATGGGATGGAATGGGATGGAATTGGATGGAATGGGATGGAATTGTGCTCAACCCAGCACAGCTCCAAAGCGCTCTGAGCTGCACCTCGAGGTGTTGATCTACAGCAGGGGGGTTGTGATGGGATGTCTGAGCCAGGATTCTGCTCTGTGAACTCACCCAGGCACACTCTGCTGCTGCTGCCCCTCTGCAAGGTGCAGAAATTCTGTCTCAGCCCCGATCCTGGAAGAGACGGAGCCTCCTGGTCTCTCCTTTGTTGGTAGGTGGAGCAGCCCAGTGGCTCCAGAATCCACATCTGTTTTTCACTGGCTCTCCTTGGAACAAGACAAATTTGATGTTCACCTGCTCCTGCTCATGCCCACAGCCTCATTAAGTTCCCAACAGCACTCTGTGGATCTAGCAGGGGTTTTCCTAAAGGACCTGAAATGGGGAGGATTTGTCAGGAACTCAGCTCTAAAATTTACATATCACGAACACAGACAGTTCCAGCTCGTGTTCCTTCACTCACCTGAAGCTGGGTTTTAGCCTTCTGTTGGCAGTGCAGTCTTATTCTTGCTGACCTCATCTGATTTGTGTCTACAAATGGAAGTGGTTCAGTGATACTGAAGTTTGTAGTGAAGTGCCAGCGATGCTGGATGTGGTGAGAGGTTTCCAGCATCAGGCTGTATTATTTAAGGTTGTTTGGGTGAAGTTTTCAGGATCAAAGCAATGTCTGGATGGGACGCAGGCTGAGATTTCTGTGTTTGTTGTGCTGTGATTAACACTTGGAGCCCTTTAACACCCCCTGTGCCCTGACTGTGATGATTTGCAGCTTTTCCTCAGGGCAGAGGGATCTTGAGAGCCCCCAGCTCTGCCACTCCAGGAGCCCTCTCTTTCCTCTCACTTGACTGGGACCGCATCCAGGACTCAGAACTCCCAAACCAACCCCAAAAGAGGTGTTTGCAAACCGCGGGGTCCTTTAGGAACGCTCCTCACCCGCCCTGTCTGACCCCGCCCTGGCCAGGGGATTCCTCTCTGCACCGCACATCCAGCACATCAGCAGACACCGAGGCTGCTGCTGAGGCCACAAAACATCCCCAGCCTCCTGGGCAAGGAGCTGGGAGCCTTGGCTGGAAGGGCTTCACTGGCCAGGCCTGAAAAGTGCCTGCTGATCACCAGGACTGTCGGTGGAGGAGCTCTGCCACCCCTGGGATATGAAAGAACCACGCTTTGAAAAGCAAATTTGCCCCGATAAAGCAGCCAAAGTCTCTAATTCCTTTTCTGAAGATAGGTTTCTGATTTGCTAATTTGCTAATTTGTCTTTTTCACAATTCGCTGAACCTGTCTGCTCTTAATTAATCTTACAAATCTAATCAAGTCTAACTGGCACCTTTCCCAGTCCTCGCACTTTTGAATGAGAAACACTTTCCCTGCTGCCCTCCAGCACCACCCTGGCCGGGGCTCCAGATCCTCCTCCACCTTCTCCACAAACAGAGCCTGTTTGGGGCAGGAGGGGTTGGTGCTGGGTGACAAAATCTTGAGGGGTTTTTTATTCTGATCCCATTTCTATGTCACAGAGTCGCCCAATTTTCCTGCAGTTACGTTCTAGAAATTGTGGAGATTTATAATTAAGAAATTTGCAGTGGCCCTTGAAAAATGTCACAGGAGCTTTTCACAGCTCTGCTGGAGCCCTAACAAGTGCCACTCAGCTCTTTACTCCTCACTCCTTCCTCCCACGGACTTTGGGGGTTTCTTCTGCCAGGGGCACATTTGCAGGGCAGGTTTTACCTGCAGAGGTCTCTTAGATGTTTTAGGGGGGTTTCTTGTTGGGTTTTGGGGTCTTTTATTGTTGCAAAATATTTCAATTGTCTTTTTTAATTCTGTTTATTGCATGTTATCTGCTCTGGCCTGATTAGGTTTGGTAACAACCAACTCCCCTTTAGTAAGTTTTTGGTGAAATCCACCAGTTGTCTGTTTGACAAGGACTTCATGCAGAACACTGAGCCATGCCTGTCTCCATATTTTCGCTTTTCATTTCAGTTTGCTCATTTTTCCCTTATAAATCCAAAAATAAGATCTCCAGAAACAAAGTCCTCGTTTGTGGGTTTGGTGGGGCACAGGCTGCTGCTTCTGCTGGTTAAGCGAGAACTTAAAAATCTGGGTTGGGAGTTGATATAAAAGAGACTCTTTGCCTCAAACAGTGGTGCAGTGCTCAGGATCACAGTTTTGGAGGCAACGCCTCCAGAGGAGACCCTCCCCTTGTGCACTGGGGCTGGGGCTGTGATTTCCACACCCTTTGGGGAACAGTGACGCCTTTGTGACATCCCTTATCCAACCTGTGCCCAAAGGCACTGCCAGGAGGGTTGGGAAGAGCCAGGCAAGAGGGACACACTGGTGACAGCACCACCACGGGCACACTCAGAGGCTCTCGAGGTCGTTGGAAATCAGCCTTTGATGCCCAGAGGACACCGATGAGTCTTCCCAGCTGCTCAGAAATGCTGTGACCCCATCGAGGGCCGACATTTCCAGGCTGAGGCCGACGTGCCTCCCACCACACCCTGCCCTGCAGGGGCTGCCTTTGTCCAGCCCAGCCCAGGACTCCTGGCTCAAGGCGTTGTGGTTTCAGTCCTAACAGTGCCCATGGTCCTCGTGGGACAGGAGTCTCGGCCTCTGGTGTCCAACTCAGCCTGAGGTTTAGTTGTGCTTCCCCCCAGATCCCCTCAGCCCCGAGATCCAGCACCCAGACAGCTCCTGAGGCTGGTCCCTGGATCAGGGTTTGGAGGAGGAAACACTTGGGGTCCACCTCGAACCTCGAGCCCTCGGCTCAAGGTGTGCATTGACTTCTCTGCTTGGGTGGAAACCCCACACAAACCGGAAAATCAGATTTCTGGTGTGGTTCTGAAGGCTGTGAATTCAAGGCTTGCTGGTAACACCTGAGGAAATGAACAGCTGGGTGTAAAACACCTCCCCTGAGTGCTGGGCTGAATTACATTAGGAAAGTGTGTTCTGCAGGAAAGGATGGAGGTGCTCAAAGAACATCTGCTTTGAGGTTGGGCTTTCAGGTCCTCGCGTCAGACCAGGCTCCAGTAACTCCCCAGTTCCCTGGCCTTACACAAAATATCACCTAAGAGAGGGTCCCCATCCCTTCACCCAACTCCCCAGCTCTGAACTCAGTTAAACTTTACTGCAGCTGGTATGGGGCTGGAAAAAAAAAAAAACCATATCCCCAGTGATTAAAAAGAAAAAAATTCTCAGCAATAATAAAACTGCAAGAAAAGATTAAATTTTTCAGGTTGATTCATCTCTATTCCTGACCAAAAACTCTGGGAGTAAAGGACATTTCCCATAACTCCAATCAGATTATTTGTTACAAAATACAGAAAAAGTGATTTTTTACATTGGTGAGGAGTCAACAGCAGAGTTTTGCAAGGACGCAGAGCATCCAACACACTGAGAAGGGCTGGGGTGGGGGAACAGAGATCAGAGATCAGAGATGTGAACAAACCTGGGCTAGGGGAAGCTGTCCCTGCCCTTGGTAGGGGCTTGGGATGGGATGAGCTTCAAGGTCCCTTCAACCCAAACCATTCCATGATTTCGTGAGGATTCTGTGATGAAGTTTGATCATGACCACACTGCTCGGGGTGGTAAAGCACAAAGGAAACCCCAGAGGATAAAAAAATTAATTGCAAACGGCCATGAAATAATGCAGATTGGGAAAAGGGTCCCAGATCTGCACAGCACCGATATAGGTCAGGTTTTCTATTCGGGCCACTCCGACAGACATTACTGTGGAATGTTCTCTGCAGTCGGTGCTTCAGTGCTCACTAACAAGAAGTGAAGCTGTACAAAATCTGCAGGAATTCACTTTGCTGTTCCTCCTCCTGCCCAGATTTTTGGGGCCACGTTGGTTGATAAGTGATAGGAAAGGTCTCTTAGGAGATGTTGTTGGATTTGTTCTCAGAAAGAAAATACCAGCACGACATTATTTCAGTCATTATTTATCTTATTGTTGCACCCCAAGGTCTGTTTGCAATCTGATCTTGGCATTTCCTATAAGATGAGGAGAGCACACCAAAAACCCAACAAGGGACTGCAAGGGCTGAATTTCTTCAGGTGAGGAGACAATATTTAGATTTGCTGCTTGGACAGAGACAGTTCCAAATGAATACAAAACAGACCCTGCAGATCACAAATGATGGCAAGAGTGTGGTGAGGAACAGAAGTTTATTGCTCCGATTTCAGAACCTGCTGTGGGTTAGGTCAGGTGGGCAGCCAAGCCCCACAAAGCTGCTTTTCCCTGCCAATGGGATGGGGAAAAGAATCAGAAGAGTAAAAGTATAAAAACTCATGGCTTGAACTGAAGGCAGTTTAACAGGGAGAGGAAAGCTGCTGCACACACGAGCAAAGCCGAGTGAGGAGTTCCTTCAGTCCTTCCCATCACAGGCGGGTGCTCAGCCTCCTGCAGGGCTCCACCACCCGTGGTGGTCACCTGGGAAGGCAAACCCCAGAACTCCAAACACCCCCTGCCTCCTCCTTCTTCCCCAGACCTTTGGTTAGCTGGAAATTTATCATCCAGGGGCCTCTTCAGCACGAGTCACCTCCCCTGGCAATTCTCCCAAATATTTCCCTCCCTCCCAACATCCAGCCCAGCACATCAGTCGAGGTGCCCAGAGGAGCTGTGCTCCAGGACCAGCCCCTTCTGAAGCGTCTCAAACCCTCCGGATGCTGCTGCTATCCCTTTTCCATTTGGAGGCTGTAAAGCTCATTTCTCACATCCTGTCCTGTCTGGACTGGCCCAAAAGCCACCATTTCATTTATTCAAAGGCTTATTGTTGGGGCCGGGTGAAATTATCGGACCTCTGGGATTAAAATTAGCTGAGACAAGTGTGTAATTAGATTGTGGGACGTGTTCCCAGGAAGGACTGGGTGGGTGCACAAACCAGGGGCTGAGAAAATCCCTGAGCACCACTTGAGCACAACAGTGCAGAGCCAACCTTCAGCTCAGGCCACCCCACATCCCATCCCTGCTGGGACCTGCACGAACTGGGCAGAGCCATCTTTTACCCTTGCCTTGTTCCCAGCAGAGCTGGGATTCCCTGGGAAGGAGGCAGAGCACCACCTACGCTGAGCTTTGGAGCAGAGCCAGTGTGGCACAGGGCTCAGTATTCCCTGCAATATTCGTGGCAGTTTGTGTCTCACGCCTTTCCAGAGCCCAGAACCCTCCACTCCCAGAGCTTTGCTCTCCATGCGAAGAGAACAGCAGCACCCAGAAGTAAAGCAGCCTAATTTTTCACCACAGGAAACCGCCAGGACTAATTCTAGATCTGGTTTCCACAAGATTCAATTTGGTTTTTCCATGTTGGATCTGACACAAGGCATTTTAAGATCCAGTTCCTCCAGCTGAGACAGTAGCGGTGCCTCAGTCTCAGCCACAGTGCCCACGATGGGCAGCCCAACTGACCACTGCCCCCACTGACCACTGCCCCCGCTGACCACTGCCCCCTCTGCCCCTCCTAGGCCAGGGCTCCTCCTTCCTGGGGTAACCTCAGGCTGTTCACAGGAGCAGAACCAGCCTGGGGACGTCGGTCCTGCTCTCAGGGCGCAGGGAAGGACTCTCCAAGGAGAGGCAGCCCAGGCATCCCCCTGAGATCACACCCCAAACTGTGGGGCAGCTGAGTGGATGTGGTAATTCCCATCCGCGGGGTGTTTTCCACCCCATCTGAGCATTGAGAGGCCGCTTTCCAGTGCCAAACTCTGTGATTCACCCTGGGTGATTTCCAGGCGGTTGGCACCAAACGCTCCTTGAGGCCACCCACCACCACGGCCTCCCAAAAGGGCCTCCCCAAACTGGAGCTGGCTGACCAGTGGGAGATGACCAGCACCCTCACTGGCCTGAGTGGAGAGGCGACACTCCCTGCCCCCTGGTCCCTGGCAGGACATTTCGCTGCCCCGGTGCCAGCTGTGGGAAGGAGGCAGGCAAGGCAGGTGGGAACGGCTGGCAGGCAGGGCTGGCAGTGGCAGGCGAGGGGACAGCAGCGCTCGGAGGTGGCGTGGCCTCGGTCACACGCGGCGCACACACGGAGATACAGCCCTGCCAGGACCCAAACCGATCCCAGCGCCTCGCTTTGGAGGAAAGGTTTTACCGTGCCGCAAATCTCGCTGTGTTTATTGCGGCCACAGCCTGGAAGGCTGCGTTTGCATATGCAAATCATATGCATTTATGTAAATTCCGGGTCGAATAATATTATAGCAGTCCCCGCAGAACAGAGCCTCTCCCACGGCAAAGCAGCCGATTGCGCCCGCCACGCCGGGAGCGGCTCTGCTCCGAGCGGGCCCTGCCGAGCTCCGCATTTCTGTCTGGAGCAGGAACAATGCCGGACGCCGCTCCGGGCACACCCAGCCCCTCGGCAGCAGCTTCGGCCGGGCCGCGCCGGTTCGTGGGGGGAGCGGCGGCTCCAGCCCAGCCGTGCCTCCCCTTCCCTGGCACAGCCGGACCGCGGGCGGCGGTGCCCGGACAAAGCGCTGGCAGCAGATGCCGAATCACTTCGGAGCCCGTGACAGAGCCCTGAGTCACCCGAGGTGGAGCAGCTCGCCCAGAACGGGCTCGCCTCGCAGCAGTGCTGTTGCTGCAGCAACACTAATCCGCACGCCGCTGGGCAGGGAGGTGGCGGTGAGGGATGCGGCAGTGCCGTGCTCAGACACGGGTGCTGCCCTCATCTGCAGCGATCTGCGTGCCCTGCCGTGGGCCCTTTCTTGTGGGGGCTCCTCGGGCAGAGGGATTCCCTGTTAGCACTTGGGGCAGGTCTGCCCGACCCCAAACTCTGCCCCAAACTGAGCAGGAAGGGGATTTGGCAGAGCTCCTGTTGCTCTCTGGGCCGGCTTCTGACTTCTCCACGAGGCCACTTGGGGCCTCAAAATCTCAGCTGGGCTGTTCTTCACACCCAGGCTGGTCTGAGGAGCATTTGGGCCCCAGTTCCTCCCCAACACTCACTCAGGTCACCCCCAGGCTCCAATGCCATCGGCACTGGACCAGTGACCCCTCTCTGTGCCCCCTCCTGTCCTGCCCCACTCCAGGGAACCACAGAAGCACAGAATATCCTGAGTGGGAAGGGACCCACAGGGATCATCCAGTCCCTGCACAGACACCCCAACAATCCCACCCTGTACATCCCGAAACCCTCCTGGAGCTCTGCCGGGCTGGCTGGAAACAGGAAAGCAGAGATGAGGATGACACGAGGAGGGGTGGTTGACATTGCAGCACGAGGCAAGAGGGTTGCAATGAGCAACAGAACAAAGTGGAGCAGGAAAATCTAGGGGTGGGAGATTTATGGAGAAAGAAAGCTGTGACTGAGCAAAGGGACTGTGAATGGGTGACATTTCTGGGATGAGACTTTCTCCCATCAGAAGGATAATGGCTTTTAGGGTGGGATTTTTCACAAGTGGTGTTGGGTGTTAGAACCCAAACTGGAAATGAGAGGCTTTTGGGGTCAGGTGTTAAAAAAGCAGGAGGTTGAGAAGTTTGAGATTTGGGATCATTCCCATGTCAGTATTGACCGGGGAGGACACAGGAGGGAAAGAGGAGACAGGAGAGATGGGGAGGGGAGGAAGAGGAGCTGCCCGAGCAGTGACACTGGCTCTGGACAGAGTCATGGCAATTCCAGCTCCCAGCTGTGCCAGAAACCTCAACCAGGCAGACAAGTTGGAGTGTTTTCAACAATCCTTGTCTTTGTGACAATGGCATTGAACCCACCTGGGACATCCCTTTTCTCTTTCCCCTCTTCCCCACCACCACCCTGCCACGTGTCTGTCCATCCTGCCCTCATAATGTGATGGATCCCACAATGGGATCAGTCAGGTCTGTCCTAAAAGCCCCACAGAAATGCTTTTGGTCCTGCAGCATCAAATCCATGGTGTGTTGCCACAGAACTGAATTTTAATCACAGAATCAAGGGACAGTCAGAGTTGGAAGTGACCTCTGGAGGTCACGGAGCTCAGCCCTGCTCAAAGCAGGGACAGACAGAGCAGGGTGCCCGGGGCTGTGCCCACCTGGGCTGTATTTCCACGGAAGAAATCTCCACAGGCTCCCTAGGTCACCTGTTCTGTCACACTCACAGAGAACAAGAGTTGCTCAGGGAAATCCCATGGGTTTCGGTTTGTTCTCACTGTCCCTTGTCCTGTCAGAGGAGTTTGGCTGCAGCTTCTCCACCCTCCCCCACCAGTTATTTCCACACACTGGCAAGGTCTCTGCATGGGTTTCTTTTCTCCTGGCTGCACAGTCCCAGCTCTCCCAGCCTCTTGTACATCAGATGCTCCAACCCCAAAACACCTTTGCTCCTCCACCATCTGTACAGAGGTTTCACAGCCCCACAGGCCATTGGAGAGATCACTTTGATGCTCTTCAGTGCCCCACAACACCCAGGACTGCAAGGCAGGGCTAAATGCTCACCTGATGCACTCCTCCAGCTCCACGCTTCCCGGTCTCATCCTCTGAATCTGCTCTTAGCCAAGCAGAAAAGCCTCCAGAAGGGCAAACCCCACCTGATTTACCTGCACAGTTCACCTGCACAAGTGCTTGAGTGTGCAGAGAAGGAGCTGCTGGGGGTACTGAGGGTGGTGCCACCAGCAGTGAGACCCAGCCCATCCCTGGGGACTCTGTTCCCTGAGCACCCTCACTTCTGTTAGAGCCAAACCCCACCTGAGCACAGGCTGTGACATCCAAGGCTTCCAGAGCGGCTCCTCTGAAATGTTCTGGGAGTGCCAGGCTGGTTCCAGGCTCTCACAGGCACTGCTGTGGGTGAGGGCCGTGTTCCTGCGCCAGCCTGTGGGAGAAACATCCCTGTGGCTTTTCCAACAGCCTGGTGGCTTTTCCTGCTTACCTGTTCCACAGGTTACCTGTTCTAAAGGTGATGCACCTGCATGGTTGGTGCTTGCAGCCTCACCGCGCTCCGGGGGGGATGGAAAGTCAGGAAATGCCATCTGGGACAATTAAACATCCAGTGCCCAGCCCTTGTGTCCAGAGTGCAGTGCAAGAACCTCATCAGAGGGGAACGGGGCAGTGGATCGTGTCCTAAAAGTGCAAATTTCTCCATTTGTTACAAGGGGAGCCTGACAGAAGAGCTCAGGGGGAGGTGACCAGAACGGGGACAGCCAAAGGGGAGTTCCCTGAGCCACCTTTCGGTGTCAGTGGATGGATGAGGCACTGATGTGGCTGGGTCACCCTCCAGGCTCAAGCACTTCCCACGGAAAAATGGGAAGTGACGTCCCAAACGTGCCCGTTCTCGGCTGGCTGGAGGAGGAACCAGCACAGCCAGAGACCAGAGCCTGCAGTAAAGCCTCCATCCCTGAGCCCCAGCCACACTCTGGGCCACTGCTCACTGGATTACGGTGGCACAGAACAATAATTTAGGCTGACAGGGTCATTTGCTGGTCTCTTACCACCAGGGCCTACCCAGAGCAGCCCCCTGAGCACCGTGGGGGTCTCCTCTGGACTCCACCTCTGTGTCCATGTCCTGCCCGTGCCAGGGAGCCCCAAACTGGACATGGGAACCCACCTGTGGTCTCACGAGTGCTGAGTAGGGGAGAAAATCACATCCCTCGATTTTCCAGGCTTGCTAATGCAGCCTCAGCATGCAGTTGACCTTTATTCCATGGACACAACAGATTCCTGCTCCAGCTGTTGCCCACCAGCATCCTCGAGTCCTTTTCTGCAAAGTGAGTCAGCCCCCAGCCTGTCCTGCTGCACTGTCCCAGCCCGGCTCAAGGCCTTGCATTTGCTTTTCTTCAGGTTCATGAGGTTCGTGGAGGTGTCTGAGGCCAGGCTGGACGGGACTTGGAGCCACCTGGTCTAGTGGAAGGTGTCCCTGCCCATGTCCGGGGGTGGAACGAGATGATCTTGACATCCAGCCCAAACCAGCGCGTGGTTCCATGATCCTCATTCTGCCTCTGAAGCGAGCTGCTGGCAGGGAGGGGAGGAGATTATCTCCTAATTGCGCTGTGATTGGAATTCCTGTGCTCAGCTCATTTAACAGCCAGCCAATATCTTGATCTTCCTTCTGTCTCTTCCTTCTGTGCTCGATGCAAGCCTCTGAATTCCATTATTTCTTTAACTGTCAGGACTTTGAGACCCAACTTTGTTTTCCAGCCACAACCAGACCACCCCTTGTGCTTCTTGGTGCCAGGTCCCTGCAAGAACCAACACACTTTGAAGAGCTGGAGTGATGTTGGCCACTGAGGCACTCTGTGTGACTAGAGAAAGAGTTTTATTTGTGCAACAAGGACCATTCCTGAGGATCAGGCATTTATTTGCTTTTAGTTAAGGCTCTCCTCACTCCAAAAAAAAAGAGCCACAGGGATTTAGCACAGGTTACCCAGGTCCCCTGCCAAGGGTGTAATTTTGCCACAGTCCTTTCTCAGTTGTTGTGCCCAGGGGTCTCCATCTGCCCGTGAGAAATGAATGTCAGCTTCTCTGACAGGAGAAAAAATACAAAAAATCCGTGGATCTTCCTCAGATCTGCAGCACAACAGGGCTGTGCTGAGTTCCAGCACAGACAGGTGCCTGGACAGCTCCTACAGCAGCCAAGGCCCCTCTCAGCCAGCGCTCCTGGCTCCACACGGGCTGTGTGAAACAGGAGGAGACAACCGAGGTCCTGATCTGAGACACTGAATCTCCTCAAAGGCCTTTGCCCAGCTGGGAAAAATCTGAAAGCAGGAGGGCAAGCAGAGTGTGCAGGGCAAGCTCCAGCTGGCATGGAGGGACAGGACAGGGGGAATGGCTTGACTGGACATTGGGAAGGAATTGTTCCCTGGGAGGGTGGGGAGGCCCTGGCACAGGGTGCCCAGAGCAGCTGGGGCTGCCCCTGGATCCCTGGCAGTGTCCAAGGCCAGGCTGGACAGGGCTTGGAGCAGCCTAGGACAGTGGAAGGTGTCCCTGCCCGTGGCAGGGGGTGGAATGAGATCACCTTTAATGTTCCTTTCCAACCCAAACCATTCAGTGATTCCATGATTCTCTGGTACAGCTCCGGAAATGCCAAACCAGGGCTGTGTCTGCAGAGCAAATCACCTCTGGTAGGGATGGGGAACAGAGGGAGGCAAAGGGCGGGCAGGAAGCCTGTGAGAGATCAGTAAAATGACCCAGGACTGGCCCAGGGACACTGAACTTGGAGTTCTGGGGATGCCACTGGCCCAGCCTGATGTACAGGAGGGCTCTGGGCCCTGGAGCAGAATTTGTTTCTGCTCCTGAGCCATCAGGACTCAAAACCCAGGAGAGACTGTGAAAAAGGTGCTGAGAAGATGGACATGGCAGGGCATGGGAGGGGACCTGCCTGTCACCTGGGGGGAGGGGACCAGCCTCACCTGGGGGGGACTAACCTCACCTGGGGGGGAGGGGACCAGGCCCTCACCTGGGGGGTTGGAGCAGCGCCCGGGTTTTTGGTGTTTGCAGACTGTGGATGTTTCTGCAGCGTGAGCCGCAGACGGAGCACTTGGGAAGGGTTTAAAGCTCGTTTCTTTACAAGGCTTGTTTGGGTCACAAAGGAGTAGAGCAGTAGGGGGAAGAAATCAGCAAGGGACAGAGAAACTTTCCTCAGTGCCTGTGGGTTCAAGGAATGCTGCAGCACCGTGAGCCACTGCACTGGAGGGGTCAGCACGGCCCATTTGGGGAACCCTCTGTCCTTCCTCCATCCCTGCACGAGGGACCCTGGGATCCCTGGGGGCTTTGCAGTTAGCACAATGTTATTTGAAATTACTGAGCTGGCTTAGACTCCTTGTGTGCAGAACTCCTGTGCCCTGCCATGTGCCCCAGCTGAAGGTCCCAGGCGTTTTACCAAAGGCTGCTGGAGGACTTTAGCTTTGCTTAGAGAATATTGATATATTCAGTATTGATAACATTGACCCCCCTTCACAACAGCTGGGTCCCAGCTCCTGTGCCATCCTCCTTTGCTGCCTCTGCCAGTGCAGCACAACACCCAGCGTGGGCTCTCCCTCCTCATGGGCCCAGGGGACAGGAAAAAATCCTCCTTGCAAAGCCAGGCAGGGCTGTGTGAGCACTGAGTGTGCTTCACCCTTCACCCCAGGGGTGAGCAGTTCATTTGTCCTGGCTCAAACAGCTCTTTCAGAAGGGCACAGGCCGGGTTTGAAGACACTCAGAGAATCCGCAGCAAGTGTTGGCCATTGGTCTCTTGCTTTGAGATTTGTGCCTTTGCACTCCACTGGTCTGAATTCCCTCTCACCAGCCATTGTCCTGCCCTCTTCTGCTGGACAGAAAGTCTTAATCTCCCCCTTCTTCCCACTGTAGCTAAATAATCTCTCACAAGTCTTCCCAATAGACTGATCAAACTGTCAGCATAAGCCACTGCCTCAGCTCGCTGCTATTGCTCCTTTGTCCCCTTCCCGTGTTTAACATCCCATTTACAACAAGAAGGAGGCTTAAACCACTCCGGTTCCTGCAGCAGTGGCTGCAGAGTCCTGAGCTCCTGCCTGGGTGAGACAGCACGGCCTCAGCCAGAGCTCCATGAAGGAAACAGAAGGACAGAACCATCCTGGCCATGTCCTGGAGGGAAGCTGCAGGCAAACCCCAGAGCCGAGGAATCCAATTTCACAAACACCACACTGTGCTCCTGCCCCCTGGATGTCTCATTCACCTTTGCTGAATGTGAAGGGGTGGCTGCATTCTCCTGGAGGTGCCATTGCAGGTGGCAGGGACCCAGCCTGCACCAGCTCTGGGGCTGTGACACGCCCTGTGGGCTCTCAGAGGTGACACTGTCCCGCCTGCTCCCAGAGAGGTGACATTGGTGCCCGGGCTGTGACTCTGCAGCCCTGAGTGGCTGCGCTCACACCCTCACACACCTCAGCAGGCTCCTCAGGTGAGGTGGCCCCAGCTCTGTCAGCGTTCCCTGGGCTTTGCTCAGCACCAGGGGCTCACAGTGGCTTTTTGTGGCTGGCAGCTCAGCTTGGAACTGGTCACTTCCCCCTTGGCTGACCCTGCCCTGGTGCTGGGGCAGAAGAGAGGTCCTGCCCTGGCTGGGGGAGCCCAGACCACACGGACACCACCAGGAGAGCGTTCCTGAAGGACTTGATCCTCTGGCATCCTCCATTCCTCTTGCTCTTTCAATTGGAATTCCTGAGCTTCCCATGTCCCAAACACAATTCCAGTACCAAGAGATGAGCTCTGCAGTTCAGGTGTGCTCTGGGGGTTTTACATTTCTTCAGCCAAACTCAGCCGATTTCCACGCAGGAGGGATTTGATTCAGCAGGGTCAGGGTAACAATTCACCCTCTCAGAAGGGCCCAGACCTGCAGTTCCATCTCTCCTCCCTCTGGTCCTCCCTGCCAAGCATTCCCACCCATTCACCGGAGTCAGGAATGATCTGGAGGCTCCATCCCTGGAAGTGTTCAAGGACAGGCTGGATGGGGCCCTGAGTGACCAGGTCTGGGGAGTCACATCCCTTCCCATGGCAGGGGGGTGGAACGAGAGGATCTTTAAGGTGCCTTCCAAGCCAAACCATCCTGTGGTTCTGTGGTCTCCCTGGATCAGAGCAAAAATCCCTTTGACTTCCCAAATCGTCAGAACTCTGACTCAGCAACCCCAAACCCAGAGTCAGCGGCAGGGGAACACCTGGGTCTTGTGAGGCACCCTCTTTTATTTTCATTTATTGCAGCCCAGCTGCCACCTGCACTGTAAAACTACAAAATAATGGCAGCAGAGATGTGGGTGGTGGGTGCTGGGTGCACACACAGGAGGGCAGCTCACGCCACGTCTACAGGGCAAAAGGAGGCAAGGGAAAAAATGTCATAAAACAACAAGATTTATTTCAGTTCATGTGGCAAAAATCTCACCACAAACCTTCTGGGGGTCAGTCCTTGGTCGTCCTTCCCCCAGTAAGGCCCATGTGCACTGCACTGTCCAGGACTCAGGGGCAGGTTCAGCTGACCTCACCTGAGAAGTCTTTCCCTAATTCTCCGTGGGGTCAGAGGAGCTTTTCTGGAGTGTGGCACCTCCCCTCCACAATAACTCTGCATGGACCGGAGTAGCTGAGCCCCCTCGGTGCCTCCTTCTCTCCACCAGTTACTCAGGGAGTCTGGCTGGGTTACAGCACCTGGAGAAGTGAACCCTGTCCCAGTGACGGGGAGGACAGCAGGTCCCTTCAGCTCAGTGTCAGCTTGGGAGCAAAGCTACAGAAATCTGTGTTCTCTGACACCCTGATGCACCCGGCACGTCCTGGCACCCATTTCACCTCCCAGACGAACCTTCACCTGACAAAGACTCTTCTGCCCTTGGTCTGCACCTGTTTGCACTGGCAGCATCTGCATTTCTCTAAAATCTTCCACGTCACAGAACTTCAACTTCCCTGGTAGCACCGGTCCCTCCCCGGGCCCGCAGACCTCGCTGTCCCTGCCAGGCAGGAGCAGCACTCAGATGGTGTCACTGGAATTCAGCCACACTCGAGTTAATTGAACCATTTGGCCATTTCAGAGCTGGGTGTGGGTTTCCCGTGGTCCTGTCTGAAGGAAGATGCTTCTCACAGGTGACAGGAGCCAACTGCAGCCCCTCAGAGCACTCAAGATGTGAACGTGGCTCTGCAAACAGGCCAGAGGGGGAATCCTCTGTGTCCAGCAGCAGCAGCAGCCCCCCGAGTGTGTGACCCTGGCGCTGTTTTCTCCGTGCTGAAATGCAGTTTGCTGCTTGCCCCGGCAGAAAACGCGGGGCACAGGCAGGTGCTGAGCAACCTTATTATTATTTATTTATTTCAGAGTCATCCACCAGCTCCTGTCTGTCTCTGCTGAGGGACAGGGGCTGCAGCCTCCACCCTCCTCCCAGGAGCTGTGTTCTCCCATCCTCCTCCTCCTCCTCCTCAGTGCCAGGCTGCCAGAGGTGACAGTCGTGCCACCAAGGGTCAGATGCTGCCTCTTCTTCCCCAAAATCAGAGCCCGTTCCACCAAGTCACAGCAGTGCTGGTGGGAAGGGATCCTTGGGGTCTGCAGTCCAACCTCCCCTGGGGCAGAGACGTCCCCAGCACCGCCCCAGGGCAGCAGGGGCTGTGTCCAGCCCACACCCCATGGGTGAGATCCCCCTTCTTGGCTGGGCACCAGGAAAGGGAATTTTTCCTAAAGCCCAACCTAAATTTCCAGGCTGTGCTTCCAGTTGTTTCCCATCATCTGATTCATTCATTCCCATCATCAAAAATTCCCATCTCTGGGAAGAGTCTGGCTCCACCACATCTGGAACTGCCCCACAAGTGGTTGTGGGCTGTTGTCGGACCCCCTCAGCCTCCTTTCCTGCCCACTGAGCCTGCCCAGCCCCTCCTCCTCTCCTGGGACCCCTCAGCCACCCAACCCCGAGCACATGGTCACATCTCCTGGGCAATGTCCCCTTCCTATGCATCCCTGTGGCTGCAGCATTCCCAGTCTGGTGCCACCAACGCCAACGACCTCCCTGGATGGGCTGACCCCACCCTGACCCAGCCCGGGGAGTTGATGTCGAGAGGGTCCAAACTGATTTGGGTTCAAACTCAGCACGTTCAGCCCGTTCATTCACAGGAGATGTGAGTGGAGACTGTGAGAGGAGACAAATGACCCCCAAAAGTCCCATAATTTAATCAAAGGTTTAGAAGAGCTGTTGGTGGGCAAGGCTGGGGCTGTGTGGGCCGGGGAAGGTCTGGCTGGGGACACGCTGGGGAAGCTGCAGTGGGCCTGGCTCAGCACAGCCAGGTGGAGGGGGCACTTCTTGGGCAGCACCACACTGGCATGGAAAGCTGGTGGGTTTGGGTTTGGGTGGATCAGGAATGGCTGTGGGACCCGAAACAGCAGCAAACATGAGAGGGTTTAACCCTGGCAGAGTGGAATCATTTTCACCACGGTGATGAACACGCCCCTTGCAGCTCCACACCTTCGCCTTCTTTTCTGCAGTTGCTCTTCTTCTAAACCTCAAACTCCCCGAGCCTTTGAGGGACAGCTCAGCCTCCCTCTGCTCAGATGGATTTTAGGCACTGCCTGCTCCAGGATCCAGCAGAGGGGGATCCCAGGGCGCTGAGCTCCGAGAATTCCGGGATCTCCCTTCCTGCCTCTTTCGGAGCACAGGGATTCCCACGGCACCTTTTGCTCTGCCCTGACCCCGGGGAATTGTTCACCAAACCCAGGAGCCACACAGGCCAGTGCTCACCAAGGGCCAGCCCCCAGGTTTGGGGTGATCTCGATGGAGATTTTGGAGGAGCAGTAAGTCAGTTCTTCTTACAGAAGATGGGTCCTGAACCCGAGAGAGGGAACATGAGTGTGAACAGGAACCCTCGCCCCACAGGCACAGCATCCAGCCTTCAGTGGGGAAAACCCCTGCTTCCCAAAGCCTCCGTGCTTGGCAGCAACTTCAGGAGACAGCCCTGCCCCAGAATTCCTGTCCCACGCCAGGACATCTCCCTTGTTTGCATGTCCTTGGCACGGGGGGGGTTCAGCCAGGCTGAGTTCATCTCTCACGTGCCCTGCGCTCATCCCAGCCCAAACGTGCTCAGTGCAGGAGGATCCTGGGGCTGCTCAACACGTGAGACTCAGTCCAGCAGGTGGATCTGGGGGGTTTTTAGCACCCTCCTGCCATGTGAGCAGCAGTGATTGTCAGCAGCACTCAGGCCTTGGAGATGGCAAAAGTGACACCAGTTATTGGGTGGGTCACTGGCAGATTGAAGAAAACACATTTGGGGCTTAGACACAAAAATCTGCCCCAGCCACCCACTTGTGACTCCTACCTTCAGTTAAGAAACCACCTGATGATACAAGGCCTGAACAAATGCTTGGGGTTCAAGTGATGTTCTCCCTTGTGCCCCTCTTTGCCCTGAGTTTCATTAAATCTGAAGGATCTGGGTGTATTTTTAAAGGGAAAGAGGAAAACCCCATCCCACTGAGAACAGTGACTTCTTTTAGAGTGCAGGAAGAAGATAAAGCACAGCCAGGATGCGCCTCTTTGGGAGGATGATCCGTCGTTACTGGGTGTCCTTTGGCAAATTTTTTAATGATTGATAGAGCAGAATGAGAAATACATAAAATGATGGTTAATATTCCCTGAGTGCAAACACTCACACTGGGCAGGGCAGCCTCGTCCCAACATTCCCCTTGATGCTCTGTGAGCCTCAGCCTGGAATTTCCCTGTTCTGGCTTTCCCTCTCTGTTGTTTCACTGCACCCCTGAACCTCCTTCCCACTCGTTCTCCCTGGGATCAGACACTCAGGGTGAAAATAATCCATCCCCTGCCAGTCTGTCTGTAGGGAGAGCCTCTTCCTGCCTCCCTCCATCCATCCATCCATCCATCCATCCATACATCCATCCATCCATCCATCCATCCATCTCTCCCTCCATCCATCCCTCCCTCCCTCCCCTCGTTGTCCCTTCAGCTCGCTGTGGCACCGTCTCTGCAGGACTCACCACCCTGTGCCAGTGCCCAGACAGCAACAACCTGGGACAGGGTTTGTTGATCCCCTAGGGAGCAGGAGGGGGATCCCCACCCTGGGGACATCGGGGGAGGTTGGTCTCTGCTCCCCGAGGGTGGCCTGGATGTTCCTGGCCCCGGCCC
>VZTF01006964.1:736254-751966 GCA_013397755.1 Cnemophilus loriae | reverse complement strand
CAGGGACGGAGCCGTGGGGCCACGATCACTGCCCAGCCCAGGGCCTCTGGGACGGCCTCACTCCTTGATTTTTCCAGCAGATCTGAGCAGACAATTCAGTGGGAGCTTTCCAGAAGGCCCCACACCCCCGTGGGCAGCTGCAAATGCCCAGCAGAGCGATCTGCTTGCCCCGACTCGGCCCCTCTGCAGCGAGCCCAGCACTCAGCGCAGCCAGGCACTCCCGGGGCTCATCCCCCAGATCCCACAGATCCCACAGATCCCCCAGATCCCACAGATCCCACACTCCAGCTCCCCTTGCTGCCTGCCCAGTCCTGATCTCTTCTTACCTGCTTGCCCTGCCAGTCTCAGGGGACCTTGAGGCAATTTTTGTGATACCAGCGTTGCTCACAAACCCCCTTTTGCCACCCATCACACACAGCTGCCCTTGCCGAGACGTGGTGGTCACTCCCAGCACCCAGAGCAGACTGCAGGGTGAGTTTGTCCTGCTCGGTCCCTACCAGCAGCTCCCAGGGCTGGGCTGGTGTCCTGCAGCTCCAGCTTCCCACCGAACATCAGCAGGTGACGAGTCACCGCTGCCTCTCTGTGACGTGACAGTTCTTCAGCACCCAGCCCCTCCACCTCTTGCAGGAGATGTTTCATTATTTGACCCCGTTCCCGGGCCACGCAGTGGCTGGGGAGGATGGGAAGCGCTCACAGCAAGCCCAGGAGAGCCCGGCGTGGATCAACTGCTGCCGACTGCGGCACCAGCTCCTGCAGGATCCACAGAGAGCTCCCAAAATCTCCTTCCTGAGTGACACAGCCCTGCACTGCCCCACCTGGAGAGCCCCCTGAGCCAGTGCCCCTCACCAGGGGTTCCCTTGGTCGTGCCCCATCCCCTGTAAGAGTGGCTTTGCTGAGCTTTGCTGCCTCTGTACCTGCAGTGCAGGGGGGACAGGTCACAGGGACAGAGAGCCTCCCTCCACAACAGGCAGAGCATTTGGGATCCTGCCAACAGGAAAAGAATCTTGGATTTACTAAGGACAGTTTTCTCTGTGTGCAGATTTGGGGCTTTTCACTTGACTTAGTGCAGATTCAGCCTGGGATGTCTCAGCAGCTGCTCCAACACCGGTGTTGGTTGGAAGCTAAAATGAAACAGCACCAGGCCCTTCCTCAGACCTGGAGCTGCCTCTCTGCAGCATTTCTTTGTAACATTCATTTTTTATCAAGCCCTGGGCCAACATCCCTCTGCTGCCTCAGAACAAAAGCACCAGAGGTGCATCCATAGCCCCTGTCCCTCCCTCTGGGACCGCAGCAGGGCACGAGTGTCCAACCCCTGTGCTGTGACCAGGGCATCAGCTCACCAAGGCTTCCTCCTCGTTTCCTTCTGGAAATAACCAACATTTCCCTGCAAATGGAGCAAGGTTGCCAAATTTCTGACCAGGTAGGGCTGTGTGCCCCTGAACAACAAGGGCCAACCATCCCTGGTCTTGGCAGGATCCTGGGAATGTCTCCCTGTGGCACTGGAGAGGCACCACCGTGTGCATGGGCAATAAACAAAAATCACCCAGGACCCAGAGGGATTTAAATACCCTGAGCTGAGAGAGCCTGCAGAGTGATGATTAAACTATGTCCAAGCAGCCACAGGTTTGGGAGTGATTTCTAGATGGACTTTTGCCTTTTTAAAGGATTCTGGCCCTTAGTGACTACAGGAAGGGAGAATTTAATGGGACAGAATTTGGCCGTGTGGGCGCTGATTGCTGTTCAGATCGTACAATTCATACACACTCTTAACGAGGTCATTTTCAAACACACCAACTGGAAAAAAAGCTCTGTGGTTCAAGGGGTCCCACTGGAGTGTAAAATCTATGGAGACTTCCCAGGACAATTAAATATTAAAGCCCCACATCCCATTCCTGCCCTGGGACTCGGCCTTGGCTGGGCCATCAGCCTCTAATGCTCAGGCAGCTGAACGTCCTTTTAAAAAACGAATTTCCAGTCTGTTTTATTGACCCCCAGGGACTGCAGAGTTGGGTGGGGAGTGTGTGGTGACACAAGTGCCCCCTCTATGGAAAAGCTCCAACCTCCAGACACGCTCAGAGGGTGATTCCTGAGGGAAAAGCTGATATCCAGTCCCTCTCCTCACTGGAATTCTGTCATGTTTTGTCTGTTCTCCACATTCAGTCAGGCCCTGACATTTCCCCACTCAGATGTGAACACCCCTTGCATGCTTTGACTTGCAAAACTTTTCCTGCTGCTGCTCTTGATCTTCAGGCAAACCCAAGAATTTGTGTTCCCCTGCCCACAAAGGGCTGCAGTCAGCACAGTACCAGAATTCAAACAGGTGAATATTATAGCAGGTGGGAGACAGAGGAAGAGCCAGGATGGAAACTGCTGCTGCCAACACTGTGTGCCCAGGCCAGCACTGCCAGCATGCACCAGTGCCGCTGCTTGAAGCAGAAACATTGACCTGGACTGGAAAACACCAAATACATCCCAAAACTGAACAGTAAAACCCCCTCCAGGCAGAGACAGGTTTTCCCAAAGGCAGCAGGTGGCAAACAAGATCCCAGCTGTGAGCTGCTTTTTTCCTGCTGGTTCCCAGCTTTCCCAGTGCTGTGTAAGAACCCCAGGGATCAACCTGAGGCACTGATCGATGTTCGGGAGCCAAGCAGGACAATGTTTGCCTTGTAACTCTGTGCTGCAAGGACCTGAGCTGCTGTGGGAGGAAACACCTCCTGTCCAGGGAAGCTGTGGCTGCTCCTGGATCCCTGGAAGTGCCCAAGGCCAGGTTGGACAGGGCTGGGAGCAGCCTGGGACAGTGGAAGGTGTCCCTGCCCATGGCAGGGGTGGAGCTGGATGGGCTTTAAGGTCCCTTCCATTCCAAACCATGCTGGGATTCTGTGATCATGCTTTCAGAGAGCTCCATTGGAGCTCCTGGGAGCTCTCGAGGAGTGCTGCTGGCCGTGGCTCTGGAGGAATTTAGGAAGAGCAGGAGCCACCACGAGCAGCAGCATCCTCTGTGCAACGCTCATGGCTGTGGATCTCCAGGTGTGCTGGAGGCTCCAGCGAGGAAAATGTCCATTTTGTCAGGGCAGGTGGCACAGAGGGGCCCAGGATCCCTGTAGCTTGTCCACATTTATGTGGGAGATCCTTCAGGAGGGGCACAGGAGAGCTGCAGCTCAGGGAGTGCCCCATGGGACAAGATGTGCCCTTGGTGACAGCCCAGAGCTTTCCTGCCACGGGGCTGGAGCTGTCCTGGTATGGGGAGGGGAAAAAGAGTTCTTGGAATTCATCTGCTTCCAGCTGCTGGGTTCAGAGCCAGAAAACTCTCCCGGAGCAGCACATCCCAGAAAGGTTCTCCCTGCATTTCAAGTAAAAAGCTGCAGCACTGAGCTCGGGCAGTCACAGGTGCTGCCCCACGCTGGAGCTCGCTGCAGGCTGGAGCACGCTCCTCACACAAATGTCGATTTTACCCAGGGCTGAGCAAATTCCTGCCCATCTCCAGGACTCCAAGAGCTCCCAGGGCTCATCACAGGCAGCAACAGGTTATGGGCTTGCAGAAGAAAGAGAAAGGGGTGACCCCAGCAGATTGTTCCCCAGGATGCAGGGTCCCCTCCCGGCCCTTTGCTTAGCTCTTATCATGAAACTGGACCGTGAAGCACACGTGAGCACGCCCCGAGGGCCAGCCCGCACCCGCCCTGCACTCGCAGCAGAGGACAGACAAACACCTTCCCCAGGAGCTGCTTTCCTGGAGGGCAGCATCACCCCCAGGGGGGTTTTGGAGCCCTGTTCCATGGAGGAGCAGCTCACCAGGGTTGGTCCTGGCTGGTAAATCCCAGCTGGTTTGAGCAGCCCATGGCACAGGGAGTCCAGTCCTGAGTGCCCCGAGCGCTGCAGCCTCCGGGGAGCGAGGAGGAAATGTCCCAGGACCTTTTAAACTCCCTGGCAGGAAACCTGGCAGGAAACCTGCCCTAAACGCTGCTTTTCGTGTGTCCAGGAACAGCTCTGACCTGGCCAAACCCTGCTGTTTCCAACCACTGCTGGGTCTAATCTCCCTGCGTCCCGAGTGTCTTCCCAACCAAAGGGAAGATGAGTTCCTGGCCAGCCGTGCAGGGAGGATGAAGATGGGTGTGGGCACCCCCGCTGAGGAACGGGAAGGCAGAGTGACCTCTGAAGGATGGAAGGACTCGCCCACGAGCAGCCACAGGAAGAGGAGCTGCGCGAGACCTTCCACTGCCAGGGCTTCAAGAGCTCGTCCCAGACCTTGGGAAGCACAGAGAGCTCACAGCTCCACGGCCCCGCTGTGTCTGGCACCATCGCGGGGAACAAAAGGAGTCCCTGGCCTGACAGAGCGTCGGGACTCCTGAGAGACCGAAGGGATTAAGCAGAGGAAGAGCAAAGGGATTTCCTGCGCGTCTGCCACCGGCGCTCCTGCTCCGCGAGCCGTGCCCTGCTCCCCACAGACACAAAGCCGACCCTGCTGAGCACATCCCTCCCCTCACACGACGGGAGCGGAGCAGGGCGGGCTCAGGCAGCCAGGAGGGACACTGAGAGCGAGAGAGGGAAGGGTGGGGTCTGTCAGTCCTGCGGGTGCCAGCCTTGGAGTTGTGTTTGTGCCTTAAAAATTGTACCTGTCCTCCACCTCTCAAATTCACCCTGTGACACTTCCTCTCCTTGTGCGTTTCCTTCATCCCCACGAGCTCTTGTGATTTAGATTTAACTCCTGTGGTTTAGATTTAACTCCTGTGACTGAGATTTTAGATTTAACATCCTGTGTAAGACACAAGGTTTGCCCCTGGGATCCCAGATCTGGATTTCAAAGAGATTTTGTTTGATTGTCACATCTCAGCCACTCTGTAGAGAAACCATTGGCCCGTGGGACCCCTCAGCCACAGCTCCTGACTTCTGCGTGTTCCCAGCACTCCTGGGGAGATCTGGATGATGGGACAAGAGGGATGAAGTTTTCATAACTAAGTTGCAGTGGGGAAATCACAGGTTCACTGACACGAGAACGAAAATGAAAATGAGGTGATGGCTGGAGAAGGTGCTGCCCGTTCACTGCACCACTGGGGCAGAGGGCACTGAGGGTTCCTTGGAGCTCAGCACTCATCCCAGCAGTGCTGAGCCCCTCTTCCCATGGCACTGGGAGGGAGCTGGAAGCACAGAGCAGCTCTGGGAGCCAGTCCCAGCGCACTGCCTGCTGTGCTGCTGCCTCCCAGCCACATCTGGCTGCCTCCCTGTGACCCATCCAAGGGTGGGAGATGTGAACCCTCAGGCAGGTGCCCCAGGGGGCACAGAGGGGCAGGAGAAACAGGGAGCAGGAGCTGTGGCAGATGGCAGCACTGGGGCAGGACTGGGAGTCAGGTCCTCTCATCCAGTGTCCCCTGCAGACACACTTCTCCTGAGCAGGTACCCTGGGATTCCCTTTACATCCTTAAAATCATTAGTGTGTAATTAAGTGAACCAACTGGTGCCAGCTCAGCATGCAGCCCGCGACTCCAGGCTGGAGGAGCAGCTCTGCGTGAGGACAGTGACCCAGGTGTCCCACGAAGCGATGGCACCTCTGTCCTTGGAGGAGTTCGGACTGTGGAAGGACAAGGCCCTGAGGAACCAAATGTAACCTGGAAACTGGCCCTGCTCTGAGCCCTCCTGAGGCTCTCCCAGCCTGGGTTAACCAGGGACTACAAATGATTGTTTTATTCCCTCACAGTCTCCAGGTGCTTGAGGGAGAAACACGAATGCAGTAGGAGAAGGGGTTGGTACCACAGGTGGTTGGAATGTGCTTCAGTGGACAGCCAGGAACGGGAGGAGCTCCAGCCAAGGGAGATCTGCAGCCCAGCCTGAGCTGTCCCTGCAGAAGGTGGGCTCAGACGTGTGTGAGCAGCAGCTCTGTGCCAGAGTGACCATCAGGAACTCAGAGCAGAGACCTCACCCTGCAGGTACCACTGCGGGCAAATGAGAAACCACCTGGGAAGAAAGAACCCCGTGCAGCTGTGAAGGCTGCGGCCAACCAGCGAAGAGTGCAGAGCCAGCCCTGAGGTGCTGCTGGACCAGACCCTGGCTGTGGAGCAGCCCCGGGACATTGCAGCACAGAGAGTCACCAGGGCTGCCCAAGGGACAGCAGGAGAGGGAGGAGATCCTTCCCTGCTGCTCAGCACTGCGGGGGCCTCACCTCAGCTCTTGCACGTGGACTCCCAGCACAAGAGAAACAAAATCAAAGGATCAGAGAATCTCCTGAGCTGGAAGGGACCCGACAAGGATCATCCAGGCCAACTCCCGGCCCTGCTCAGGACACCCCAACAATCCCACCCTGGGCTGAGAACACACTGAGTCAGAACTCTTTCTCATTTGCCCGCAGTGGTACCTGCAGGGTGAGGCCTCTGAGCTCCTGATGGTCACTCTGGCACAGAGCTGCTGCTCACACACGTCTGAGCCCACCTTCTGCAGGGGCTCCTCGGGCTGGGCTGGGGCCTGGGCCAGGCTGTCCCTGGTCCTGTGCAACACCAGGTGTCTCAGTGCTTCTTTAAGCACTGTGTCTTCACCCTTCAGTGACAATTTCTGGCCAAATCAGCAGTTTGATGCACTATCCCCATGATTTGATGCTGGGCCACTGGCAGCTCCTTGGAGCAGTAGAAAGGATCCTCTCAAATCTGTCCTGCACCTTCCCCAGCTCACAGCTGCTCCTCGAGCCTGGTGTCCATCCAGGTGGAACTGTGGTGGTTCAGGGCCACCTGCACGGGTGTCCGGCCAGCCTGGGACAGTGGCACTGACACAGCTGACCCAGAGCAGCCCCTCTGCAGGGATGCTGATCCCTCTGCTGATGAACTTGGCACTGGACAGGGCACTTCCCACCTTGGCCACAGCTGAGAAGCCTCACGTCAGTTCTCCAGGGTATTCCCCAGCCTCCAGGTGTTGCTGCCCTGGCTCCAGCCCCTAGCAGGTCCTGTCAGATCCTCCAGCCCCTTGGGGAGCTCTCAGGTGCTTTGGAGTACCCGGAATGGCTCCATGCAGAGCTGAGTCCCTCTGTGCCCACAAAGGCCGGGGTGTCCCCAGGTGTGAAAGCCCCTCTCCCCCCAGCGCTGCCAGCAGCAGTTCTCTCGTTCTCTTAGGAAACCCCTGGCTTTCAGTACTTTGTCCCCTGAACTGTCAGCTCATCCTGGGGATGGTGGGGGCAGAGTTGGGGTTATGAGTGGCACCAGGAGCAGGCATGGTCAGGCATGAGGGTGTTCCCCAGCCCTGACGCTGTCCCCTGTCCCCTGTGCCCTGCAGGTCCCTCGCCCTGGGCCAGCAGTACAGCTCCCTGGGGTCTCAGCCCATCCTCTGCGGCTCCATCCCCGGCCTCGTCCCGAAGCAGCTCCGCTTCTGCCGCAACTACATCGAGATCATGCCCAGCGTGGCCGAGGGGGTGAAGCTGGGCATCCAGGAGTGCCAGCACCAGTTCCGGGGCCGCCGCTGGAACTGCACCACCATCGACGACAGCCTGGCCATCTTCGGGCCCGTCCTGGACAAAGGTAACCCCGGGGGGCTTGGGGGGCTGGGGGGCAGAGCTGGCACAGCCCCGCTGGGCTTTGGGATACACCAGGAGTGTCCCCCTGGGAACACATCAGGGAAAGGGTCTGATGTGCCAGCTTTCAACCCTGATTTCTCCAGTTTCTCTTTTTCCCAAGTCTTTGGTGTGTTCCATCACAAGGGGTAACGAGGGAAGAGTCTGTTCCCATCCCAGGAGCTCCGAAGGGCCAGGGAGGATATAAAGTACAGGAAGGGGAAGGTTCAGCCCCAAGCACTCTCACTGTTCTGGAATCGTGGGCTCCACCTCCCTGTCCAGGGTGTGCAGCAATTCCAAACTGGGTCCAGCAGACCCCTGGGAAAAGCCAAGGAGAGGAGACGTGGTTGAGTTCCTTGGGATCAAGGCAGGGCCACTGAAGCACAAACTGCCCACCCCAGGAGGTCTCTGGGCTCAGGTTTCCCCACCAGTGAGGAACCATGGTTGAAATCCATGGTCCTGATCAGGCCTAGCTGGGATTTCAATGAATCTTTTCACAAATGAGCCCAAAAAGCAGGGAACAAAGGGAGATTCCGAGTTCATTTTCCCTCTGCTCTCTCCAAACTCCTCTCCATCCCCTGCTCCTGAGAAGTCGCCTTCCCAGACCCGCTGGCACGGATCAGGCACTCTGGAACGCTGATGAGGCACAATAAAACTGGGACTCCCAGTGAGATCATGGGGCAAGGGCCCCAAAACACCCTGGAAGGAGGTGCTGGAGGGGCAAATCACAGAACCACAAAATTCCCTGAGTTTGAAGGGACCCACCAGGATCATCCAGTGCCACCCCTGGCCCTGCCCAGACCCCCCAGCAATCCCACCCTGGGCATCCCTGGCAGCGCTGTCCAAACGCTCCTGGAGCTCTGGCAGCCTCGGGGCCGGGACCATTCCCTGGGGAGCCTGGGCAGTGCCCAGCACCCTCTGGGGGAAGAACCTTTCCCTGAGATCCAACCTGACCCTCCTCTGGCACAGCTCCACGATAACCTGTCCCACACCTCAGATGTCCCAGACCCCAGATCAAAAGGCATTCCCAAGAAACTGAGCCAATGGTGGATTAAAAACTCCCAGTGGATAAAAATCTCCGGTTTCTCCGTCCTGTGCCGTGGATTCTGTTCACTCTGTGCCACGTTCAGCGCAAGGGACATCCACAGGTGATATCTGGGTTTCACAGCTTCATAAACCAAAACCATTTCCCCCTTGTCTTCCTGGGTGTTGACACCACTGGATCCCTGCAGCCCAGAGTCTCTTCACTGAACAGAAATTACTGTTTCCAGTGGTGCTTTGGAAATGGGAATTTTATGGTACAGACTTCAAGAAATTGGAGAAATTGGGGTGAGAGCAGGACTTTGGACTATTTTCCAACAGTCCCCTGGAGAGTGCAGGACTTCTGGTGAATCTTTCTTACAAAGCCCCGGTATTCTGCACAGAAACTGTTCATGAATTCTTTTTTTCAAGTTTCAGCCTCCCAGGAAGGGTAGGTATCGTTTCAGATCCCAGAAATGTCAGTCGAATGTTTCAGTGAAAATCATTCCTTTGTGTTAACGTGGGATTCTTTGCAGGGACCAGGATTTTAAAGTCTTATTAGACCACTAATAGGCACCATGAGATTCATTTCCCCTCTGTTTTGCCAGGGTGTATTTTGGGGTAACTGCTGTATTTACTACCAAATAACTTGTCAGCAGGGCTCAACACACTCTAATTTGCTGCCTAATAAAAGTCTGTCCTAAATTTCAGCACTTAAAAGATCAGAAAGTTTTAATTTTCTTAAAAAACTGTCATTAAAAAACTGACATAAAAATTCGAAACGCATTGTGAAAGAACCGTTCAAGCATTGAGACACTGAAAATCTCTCACCACCATTTCTGTCAGCGGGAAAGCACTTAAAGATTGGATTTGAACCATCCTCCCTGTAACGAGCAAACTGAACTTTGAATTTATGGAGAATATTTTAAGATTCTTTCGGCTGCAGGGACTCGAGCAAAGCCTCATGTGTGGACTTGCCTCAACATCTCCACGCACCCCGAGCCGACAAGGTAAAATATCACCCAGAGCTCTGAAACTCTTCTGACAGATGGAGAAAAGTGAGTGAGCACGTTGGGTATTCAGCCTTCCCAACCCCGCCGTGACGCATCTCCAGACAGCCCTGCCAGGCTCCCGGAGTGTATTTATCCTGGTGTCTCACTAACCTCTAAGTGGAGCAGTTAAAAATAAACAGCATCATCTGCAAAGAAGGACACATCAAAGCCCAGCCCATCTGATCGCGGGTATTATTCACATTTTTGAACTGTGCTCGTGTCTTTTCCCTGCTGCCTTCACAATTAATGAGCGGATTCAGGATGGGACTGGTGCCATTGTGTGGCAGTGAGCAACACAGGGAGCCTTTGAGATTCCCAGAGTCTGCAGCAGAGAAGCCACGGAGAAAACCGGAACCTTTCCAGCCACGGCTTCCTCAGCTGAGGGAAGAGACAACGGTGGTGACAAAACTGAGAGGTCCTGTCAGCTGAGAGGAGCCTGGGACCGGCCCTGCCCGTCACTGACGAGGGCTGCTGTCACTCCTGGGCCTTCAGGGAATCATGGAATAGTCTGAGTTGGAAGAGACCTTTGAAAGATCATCTTGTCCAACTCAGCTTCTTCCTCAGAGGCAGCAACAAAAGTCACAGACTGGTTTGGGTTGGGAGGGACCTTGAAGCCCATCCAATGCCACCCCTGCCATGGCAGGGACACCTTCCACTGTCCCAGGCTGCTCCAAGCCCCGTCCAGCCTGGCCTTGGACACTGCCAGGGATCCAGGGGCAGCCCCAGCTGCTCTGGGCACCCTGTGCCAGGGCCTCCCCACCCTCACAGCCAGGAATTCCTTCCCAATATCCCATCTAAACCTGCCCTCTGTGGGAAGCCATTCCCTGTGTCCTGTCTCTCCAGGCCCTTGTCCCAAGTCCCTCTCCAGCTGTCTTGGAGCCCTTTAGGTGGTTCTCAGATCAAAAGTTTTGAGCCCATAATGTGGATCGTGTGTGGCCACCATGGCAGCCCCTGCCATGTTCCCTTTTTCCTGACTTCCAGCACACCCAGGGGTGCAGCCCCACAAACCAAAACCCAAACCCAAACCAGGACAGTCCCTGTCACAGCTCACACGCTGCATTTGGCCGACAAAGGGTCGGGGTTTCACCTCTGACCAACAGCTGGATGAAATCCCCCCTCAGTATTAACCTGGGTGATCTCAGCTGCTGCTCCCTCAGGTAGATTGAGGCTATTTTGGAAAAGCTTCAAAAGTCCAGTTCTCATTACAACAGCATCAAAAATCATTTCTGAAAAGAAACTGAGGATAATTTCATTTGGAAGGAGCTGCAAACATGTTAACCATGGTCACTTCCACTGAAGGAGAGCTCAGTCTGCAGTGTGGGAGGCTCAGCTGAGCAGACCCTGCCGTGGCACACGTGTCCAAGCCTTCCTGGGCTGCTCCTCCTGGGGACATCCTCGGGCTTTGAGCACTGGTGCCAGTGTGGGAGCACAGGGCTGCCCTCCCCGAAATACCCAAGAGATTCCTGCTCCAGGTCTTCCCACACCTCCCCTCCCATCCCCACGTCACTTCCCTCCCCAGTGTCACCTACAGCTCCAGCCTCTCCTCCTGCAGCCCCTGGCAGGGCAATGAACACCAGAGGCAGCTCAGGGAACCCCCAGGGCACTGAACCCACCTGGGAGCTGCTGAACAACGACCCTGGTGAGGCTCTGGGTTCCTCCACGTTCCCGACTCCAGATTCAGACTCACGAGGGTTTGGCTGCTGTAGCTGCCCAGGCTTTGGTTTCCTAAGGCCACTGATGATCTTCCTGCAAGGAAGGACAGGCTGGGACAGCTGGGTGTGTTCACTGGAGAGGAGAAGGCTCCAGAAAGATCTTAGAGCCACTTCCAGTGCCTAAAAGGGCTCCAGGAGAGCTGGAGAGGGACTTGGGACAAGAATCTAAGAGTGACAGGACACAGGGAGTGGCTTCCCACTGCCAGAGGGCAGGGATGGATGGGATATTGGGCAGGAATTGTTCCCTGGGAGGGTGGGGAGGCCCTGGCACAGGGTGCCCAGAGCAGCTGGGGCTGCCCCTGGATCCCTGGCAGTGTCCCAGGCCAGGCTGGACGGGCTTGGAGCACCCTGAGACAGTGGGCGATGTCCTTGCCCATGGCAGGGGGGGAACTGGATGGGCTTTTAGGTCCCTCCCAACCCAAACTGTTCTGTAGTTCTATGATTCTACGTTTTCTTTTTTCCATGTCTTATTTTCTAACCTGGGCCATGAAAAAAAACCCAAAAAAACAAAAAACCAACCCCCGAATGTGGGGTAAGATCGTGTTTTTACAAGCAAATTCCCCAAGATGATTTATACTGCAGGTGTGCAGTCTGGGATAAGGAGGGAAGAAAAACCTGCTTTCCCCCTCCCTCCTTTCCCTTTTCTTTGGAAAATAAGGTCAGTTCTTATCTAAAGCTCTTCCAGCCAAGTCCTGCCCAAAGCCAGGGCTGAGCCACACGCTGCTCTGGGGTGGTGGGCGGTGGCCATTCTCTGGGCTGGTGATGAAATCCATGATTTTGGTTAAAGCTGGCACTCAGCGAGGGCCGTTCGTGAGTGCACGAGGCAGGAAGGGGCCCACAGGCACCTGGAGAGCGATTCCTGGGGTGGGGAAGAGGTCTCGGAGCTTGGCAGGAGCCTTTGCAAGCTCGCAGCTTTCCCCACTCGTGGTGCTCCTGTCCCTCAGCCCGGGCTGCCCTTTGCTCCTCTCCTGCTCCAGGGAGACGCCGCCGATTCTCCGGGAAGATGCTCCCGAGCCCGCTCGGGCTGGCGGCTCCGGGCCGGGCAGCGCATCCCGAGCCGGGGCAGGTGCAGGGGAGGCAGCTGGGCCCGGGCTGCCTTCGGGGGTCCCCGTGAGCTCGGCTAAGCCCCTGCCACGAGCTGTGAAAAGGCAGACCCGCACCACGATAACCCACGGCTTTTCTCAGCCATGACACTCGCAGTCATTTGCATCTAAACAGGGGTGTGTGGGATCAGGGGCCGTCTTGATATAAACTCAGCAGCTTAAAGGGAGGGGGAGGGAAAGGAGAGAGGGAGAGAGAAAAATAAGCTTATACCGATGAGAAAGAGCTAAGCTTCCTCCCCTACTGTGAGGCAGGGCGAGCGATACCATCGCAGCGCCGCAGTCGTTTCAAATCGCTGCCGCATTCACACGCCCTTTAGCCATTCTGGGGGGCTGGGGAGCGCCATCAATAGGGATTTCCCAGCCGGGCTGGCGGGATTGGAGGGTGACGGCAGGACAGGGGAACATTGCCCCGTTGCTACGAGGTGCTCCTGGGGAATGCCAGTGCTCTGTGCCGTGGGTACGCTGGCCGGCGGAAACATTCCGCATTATGCTGGTAATACAGTGTGACACCGCGGGAACAATGGCAAATTGAGTGTCCCAGCAGGTAACGGGCCCGGCTGGGAGACAGTCGCAGTGGTGCACTGTCAAGGCGGCTCTAATCCTCCCTCGCCAGCCCCTCCCCTGGTTCTGGGAACGCTGCTCCCGCATTTCATCTCTGGGAAATTCTCCCAGCTCCTCGCCCAGACCCGGGAGAGAATTTCAAGGCGAGGGGTTTGTTCGCAGCTCGCTCCCCCCCGCGCCGGCACCGTGCGGGGGGACACGGGGGACACGGGGGACACGGGGGGACACGGGGGACACGGGGCAGCTGCGGGAGCCGTGTCCATCGCGGCCCTGCCCGGCTGGCACTGCCAGCCCCGGCTCGGTCCCAGCCCAGCCCCGGCTCGGTCCCAGCCCAGCCCCGGGCCCGCAGTGCCCCTGCTCCCCGGGCCCATCCACAACCCCCCCAGGGGAAGTGACATCGGTCAAAGGGAGCCACATCGGTCCCGAGAGCGACTCGTGTCCTCGCCCTGTCCCCGGGCTGTCCTGGGCTGGGGCCAGGAGGGCTCGCTGGCTCCTCTAATCTGATCTGCTTTGGATCACGGGCCACCCAAAGAGCCTTTGTCAGGCTGAAACACCTCATTCGGAGCAGGGACCTTCCACCGGTGCCCACAGCCCCCAGAGGTCCCAGTATAAGCAGCTGGTGGAAGATCCCCACGGAAAACCTTGGTGGGTAGAGGCTGGATCCCTGCTGGCAGATCGGAGATGGGAAGGGCAAGGAGGGAAGGGTTTGAACTAAAAGAAGATGAAAACCTCAGCGGGGTGCTGCCGGCACAGCCAGGACTGAGCAGCCGTGGTTGGGGATCCCATTTGGGAGTTCTCCGGGCGGGGCTGCACATTCCCACAGCTGGCACCCTCCCACACCACCTCCCCTGGGAGCCCGCAGGGGCTGACTTCGGCCCGGCTTGGGAAGCCTGGCTTGTGAGAGCCAGAGCCACCTCTGCAGAGAGGCTGAGGCTGGGGAGAGGGACCTGCTGTCGCAGGGCACGAGGCAAGAGCAGGGCAGGGATGCAGGGGACAGCTGAGAAGATCGTTCATGGCTCCTGCTCTGGAAGGAGGGGACTGGCTCCAAGGTGATTTTCTCAGCAGAAATCTCTGGCTTCATCCCACACCCACTGGAGACTGTCCTGATGATCCGATGTCGCTACACCCATGAGGCAGTTGCAGCCCTCCTGCCCGGGCACCACAGCCCCTGAGCTCCGGCCTCCAGCCCCTCCCGGTCTCCTGCTCATTGGCACGAGGTTGGATTGACTCCAGCATCTGCTCTGGATTTAGAGACCTAAAGTCTCCATCCTCATAGATGGGCTGCAGCACCCCCGTGTCACTGCCCAGGGAGCTGCACTTGTGCAGAGCTCTGAGCCAAAAGGTGTCCCCGGGGAGAAAGTTGGTTCTGAGGTATCAGCTGTGCTTGGGGGAGCCTGAGTCAGTGCAGCCACTGAGGCCAAGGGCCAAACGCCTGTTCTCCCACAGTGTGTCCTGCATCATCCGAAACCTCTCCCCAGGTCAGTGAGCTTCTCCATCTCTAATCCCTGGCATGGAGCCCCTCCCTGGGTTCCTAGACCGGGAATTACTCCAGTAACTCTCTCCTGAGACCCCTCAAGCTCCTACTGATGTCTTGTTCACCCCTGAGCACCCGTGCTGGGTCAGATCCTGGATCCCGTATTTGGGAAATGCTGCACGTGGGACCCCCAGAGCTGGAGTCACATCCCTGTCCCACCTCCTCCTGCTCAAGGACGATGCCGGCAGCTCCCGCTGCAGGAAATGTTCATTGACACATTACTAAAATAACTTCTTGCTTTTCAATGGGGTTTAGGTGCTGCTGGGGGAGGTTGGGAAGGAAGACACCAGTGTTGCACTGAGCAGTGACCCCCCGGGCTCTGTGTCTCCGCAGCCACACGAGAATCCGCCTTCGTCCACGCCATCGCCTCGGCCGGGGTGGCCTTCGCTGTCACCCGCTCCTGCGCCGAGGGCACCTCCACCATCTGTGGCTGTGACTCCCACCACAAGGGACCCCCGGGGGACGGCTGGAAATGGGGGGGGTGCAGCGAGGACGCCGACTTCGGCGTGCTGGTGTCCCGGGAATTCGCGGACGCGCGGGAGAACCGGCCGGACGCGCGCTCGGCCATGAACAGGCACAACAACGAGGCCGGCCGGACGGTGAGTGTCCGGTGGGGACAGGCTCAGTGTCCAGTCCTGCATGGATGGCCTGGTGCAGCTGCTCCTGATGGAGAGGGACCACAGGAATTCCCAGGAAGGGAGTTCCTAGGATTATTTTCCAGGGCATGGCATTCCCTCTCCCTCCAAACAGACGGGTGGGGTTAAGAGGAGCTAAAACATTCCTTGATTCCAGTGCAAACGGAATTCCAGAATGGTTTGGGTTGGAGGGACCTTAAAACCCATCTTGTTCCACCCCCTTGCCATGGGCAGAGACACGTTCCACTATGCCAGGGTGCTCCAAACCCCATCCAGCCTGGCCTTGGACACTGCCAGGGATCCAGGGGCAGCCACGGCTTCTCTGGGCACCCTGAGCACCTTCCAAGGTCATGCGTAGAAACTCAACTCCAGGTCAGCACTGGATGAAGAGGACTTTCCTCCTAGTGCCTCCTTCCTGCACGTTCCCTGTTATAACATCATCCAACCCCATGATTCCTTGGAGTAGATGATAGTCGCAGCCCCCTCCAACTGGAGTATTCCATCCCATCCCATCCCATCCCATCCCATCCCATCCCATCCCATCCCATCCCATCCCATCCCATCCCATCCCAT
>VZTF01006964.1:721078-736206 GCA_013397755.1 Cnemophilus loriae | reverse complement strand
CATCCCATCCCATCCCATTCCTGCATTCAGCAGGTACCTGGGCTCTGCCTGCCCTGGGTCATTTGCGAACCCAGTGGGACCTTTCCAACCATGCCTGAAGCAAACGCTGATACAGGTTTCCCACACCACAGCAGGTAGAGGTGGAAGGAGAGAAGCCTGGCAGCTTCCAGTACAAAAAAACCCCACCAAACTCCAGTAATTTTATTCAAAATCTGATTATTTTGCTCCACACAAAGGAGATTTTGGTGAGGAGTCCTGTCTGTAGATTCCCAGTTTCACACATTTTTTAGTACAAACTGTTGGACTTGGGTGGGACATAAATGACGGGTCATTAGCAAGGAGAGGACAGGGATCAGTCTCCATCCCCAGGGCTCAGAGACATCTCCAGCCCTCGGCTTCTCTGGGCTCTGGCTGTCCACACACAGGACAGGAAGGACCCCCATGGAAGGATCAAACCTTGGGATTAGATTAGACTGGATTAGAATAGATTAGACTGGATTAGAATAGATTAGACTGGATTAGAATAGATTAGTCTGGATTGGGTTGGGTTGGATTCGATGGGGTAGATGATCAGAGTTGTGCTTTTCTAGTGCGACCTCTCTGGAGATCCTTAAAGCTCCCCAGCATCTCCAGCCAGCCCATGCTCACAGAATCATAGAACCAGAGAATATCCTGGGCTGGAAGGGACCCACAGGGATCGTCCAGTCCAGCTCCTGGCCCTGCACAGACATCCCAACAATCCCACCCTGGGCATCCCTGGCAGCACTGTCCAAACGCTCCTGGAGCTCTGGCAGCCTCGGGGCCGGGACCATTCCCTGGGGAGCCTGGGCAGTGCCCAGCATCTCGGGGGGAAGAACCTTTCCCTGATCTCCAACCTAAATCCCCCCAGTTTAGCTCCAGCTGTTCCCTCAGGTCCTGTCCCTGTCACAGGGAGCAGGGATCAGTACCTGTCTCTGAGCTGCCCCTCAGGAGGATGCTGAAGACCACAATGCAGTCTGACCTCAGCCTCCTCCAGGCTGAACAAACCAAGTGCCCTCATAAGGCCCCTCCAGGCCCTTCCCCATCCTCGCGGCCTCCTTTGGACACTCTTTAATGGATTAATGCCTTTTTTATGTTGTGGTGCCCAAAACTGCCCCTAAAACTCAAGGTGAGGCTTCCCAGATCGAGCTTAGAGCAGACCTTTGAACCCCGGTGGCACAGGCAGGTGATGGGAAGCAAAGCCTGTGTTCTACCTGCTGCTGCTGACTCCCTGTTTTCCCACAGACCATCCTGGATCACATGCACCTCAAGTGCAAGTGCCACGGGCTCTCGGGGAGCTGCGAGGTCAAGACCTGCTGGTGGGCCCAGCCCGATTTCCGGGCCATCGGGGACTACCTGAAGGATAAATACGACAGCGCCTCGGAGATGGTGGTGGAAAAGCACCGCGAGTCCCGGGGCTGGGTAGAAACTCTCAGGGCCAAGTACGCGCTTTTCAAGCCGCCGACGGAGCGGGACCTGGTCTACTACGAGAACTCCCCCAACTTCTGCGAGCCCAACCCGGAGACGGGCTCCTTTGGGACGAGGGACAGAACGTGCAACGTCACCTCCCACGGCATCGACGGCTGCGACCTGCTGTGCTGCGGGCGGGGCCACAACACCCGGACTGAGAAACGCAAGGAGAAGTGTCACTGCATCTTCCACTGGTGCTGCTACGTGAGCTGCCAGGAGTGCACGCGGGTCTACGACGTCCACACCTGCAAGTAAGCACAGGTGGGTCTCCACTGCTGGAGGCTGCTCCAGAGCAGGGCCGAGGGGTCCGTCAGCCCCGTGGTCAGCCCCACACGAGGCCTCACGCTGCAGAGGACGGCACAAAACCCCTGATGGCCCCGGCCAGGGCACGCACCCGCACCCAGGGCACGGGGCAGGCTCTGGGCACCTCACCCACGCAAGGGGTGACTGCTGATCCCTCGGGCAGGACAGGCTGCCTGGGCACAGGGAGCAGGGACAGCACAGGGAGAGCAGGGACAGCACAGGGAGCAGGGACAGGACAGGGGGAGCAGAGACCAGGGACAGCAGAGTCCCAGCGAGGCACAGCCACACGGGGCAGAGCTGCTGCCACAGCAGCCCCCGAGCTCCCAGCTCTGTCCCGCACCACAGGTCCAGCCCCTGCAGACACGAGCGGTCAGGTGGAAATGGATTTTTCACAGTGAAAGCTGAGCACACACGGGCTCCCCCAGCTGCTGCTGTCCTGGTCTCAGCAGATGTGGTGGGGAGAGGAAAGGAGCCCCCACACCAGCCCAGCTCCCTCCTTCCTGCTCCGAGGCGATGCTGGAGAACCAAACCTGTCTGAGCACACGAACAGAGCCCACGGGTGGTCCCTCCCTCCCCCTCCCCTCTGCCCACTCTGCTCCCCACAGCACATCTCCTGTAAGGCCCCGAGGAGGACGTCAGGAAGCCGGAGCCCAGAGCTGACCCTCTGGCACCCGGCCCACGACAAGAACAGGGCACAGGGCACTGATGCCACCTGTACAGGGGGCACAGCATCGCCCCAGCCACCTCCTCACCGTGCTGCTGCCCAGGAGGGGATTTTAAGGATCGGGGCGGTACCTATTGACTAAGCATTCCCTAACATGACTTTACATCCCAGAGGGAGCTCAGGGATCTCTCTGGGGACAGGTTACCTGCCGGGGAGAGAGGAAATCTCCGTCCCAGCCTCCTCGGCAGCCTTCCCACCACAGCTGTCACACAGCACAGTCCCAGCAGACCCTTCCCCTCCCGTGGGATTTACTGAGCTGTCAGCAATCATCCAGGAAGTCCCCCGTGCCATGAGCAGGGATTTGGGCCCCCCCCACATCCCATGGCCCATCCCAGTGCAGCAGAACCAGTGTTTGTCCTCCACCTGCTCCCCAGGCCACCCCCCGTCCCTGAGCACATCCCCTCTCCCTGGGTTCACCTTGTCCAGGAGTGCTGACCCGTGAAATTAAAAAATAAATACTCCCTCTGTCCTGGTGGGCTCCAGGACCAACAGCCACGTTCAAACACACCCCAGACAGTGAATTCCAGGGAATCGTGGCCACTCGGGCTGCGGCTGCTGCTCCGCTCACTCCTCTCCTGGGGAACGAGCAGCCCCTGGAGCTGCAGAGAGCAATAAAGGGGTGAGAGACCCCTCGCAGGGAGCACGGGGGGGCCCTCAGGCAGAGCAGAACCCCGGGCCCCTCCCGTGCAGAGCGTCAGGACGAGCTCCAGACCCTCCTTCAGAGGAGCCTTTGCTCCAGAAAATGAAAATCCCAGAGAGCTCCAAAAGCCTCCCCCAGCCGCAGCCACGCCGTCCTCTGATATGCATCTATTTAAAGTATATATTAAATCCCGTGTCTGGAAAGACTCCCAGTACCCGACTTTAAACAAAACCCCTTCTTTGTTTGTTTGTTTTTTAATCAAGAAAAGGTATTTAATATTAAATAGAACATTTATTGCCTTGTAATTATTTTACTGTAGCCAGGTATTCTAGCACTGAATGGAAGATCTTTTTCCATCAATCTGCTGTATCCAAAGTTTTGTATAAAGTTGTAGAGGTCGATTTTTTTTTATTTTATATTCAGAAAATTTCTCTTTTTATAAGCATTATTTATTATACAATGTATATACTTGAGTTAACTAAGATTATATATTATATAAATATATATATTTGGAGAAAAATATATTTCAACTTCCATTTTTTGTGGTACATCATTAAAGAAAAGGCAAAAATTCAAAACCGTGCACTTGCCAGCTTGTGTGGTTTGGCTCTGAGGGTCCTACTGAACGTCTGCAGAGCGGTGGGTCACGGCCCAGCTGCTTATGGACAGGGACAGCCACGGGATCACGGAGTCCCAGGATGGTTTGGGTTGGAAGGGATCTTAAGGGTCACATCATTCCAACCCCCTGGCATGGGCAGGGGTATCTGTTATAGGAATCGAGGCCATGATGGCAGATAGACGAGATTTTACAGCTGAATGCTGAGATTTTGATTCAGGGAGTGCCAGGGTACAGCGTGCACAACTGAGATTCAGCACAGAATCATGGAACCCTTGGGGCTGGAAAAGACCTTTAAGATCATCGAGTCCAACCATTCCCAGCACTGCCAAGGCCACCACTGACCCCTGTCCCCAAGTGCCACATCCACGTGGCTTTTAAACCCCTCCAGGGATGGGGACTCCACCCCTGCCCTGGGCAGCTGTGCCAGGGCTGGACAACTTTCCATAAATAAATTTTCCCAGTATCCCATCTAAACCTCTCCTGGCACAGCCTGAGGCCATTTCCTCTCCTGTCCCTGTTCCCTGGGAGCAGAGCCCGACCCCCCCGGCTGCCCCCTCCTGCCAGGGGGTTGTGCAGAGTGGGAAGATTAAATCAGGCAATGGATCAGAACAGGCTTCAGACTTTGTACACTCCCCACATGCACTCACAGGCTGCCACTGAACCACCTTCCAATGCTTTGGACAGACCAAGGTCCACATTTTCTCATATAAAAACCTCTTCTCCTGTCCATGAATAATTCTGTGGGTGTTTCTGCAGCATCCCCCTCACATTAGCAATGCTTTTAAGTGCACACGATTTTCCACTGCACTGGCCTCAGATATACCTGTCTGAAGGGCAAAATAAATACAAAATCACTCAGAATTCTTGCTCTGCTCCCCAGTTTACACACAAAGCTGCCCCATGGATCCACGTGCATGGACAGGGTGCCACCACCACTGACCTGTCCTAACTGACCAGAGAACCTGGCCCATGGAGGGTTCTGGGCTTCCCTGTCTGCCCACCTGCCCCAAACCTTCCTCCACCCCACACCCAAAACCCAGCCCAGCACTTCCAAATCTGTCTCTGGTCAATAACTCCATTTCAGGGACACATTTCTGGAAGGTTCAAGATGAAACAGGGTAAAGAAGGGGTGAAGAATTGGGCCCTTACCTTTATTCTACGTTTAAAGCTGCTTTGCCATGCAGATGACCCAGGTGGTGGGAAGGTGCTGCCCTTCCCTTGTGCCACCTGCAGGAAACATCTCAGGTGGAGATCTTGGAACGGAGGTTGGAATGGGTGGGAGGGCACACCCAGTAGCCCATCCTGGTTTTCCAGCCTTCCCCAGGTGTGGGATACCCCCACCCCACACACACAGACACACGTGGGGCCTCCTCAGCACTGCAGGGCCCACAAAGCTCCACAATGGGCTGGACCAGAGTCCTCTCACCAACTTCTTTAAGAGTAAGAGGGGCCAAGTATCCAGGCTGGGGTAAATTCAATCCATCCACCCTCAGGCACACAGTGAGCACCCCTCTGGCAGCAGCAGCCTGGGGCAGCTCTGCTCCTCACACACACCAGCACCAGACACAGATGGCACCCAGGTCATCACAAGGAGTTGTGCTTTTTATTGAATCTATTGAATGTGCAATTAAACCAGATATTTATTCATCAATATAGTTCTGGACACAGACACGATAAGGTTTACATCATTTACTCTGAAATATAAGTTACTGTGTGCTGCTGTCACTCAGACTGGCAAAGGGAAGGGAGGAACAAATAAATTCACAAGATCATACACAAAATGAGAGGGAACCACCACTGGGACTCACAACAGCATCACAACACAACAGCACTGCCAGAGGAACAGAGTGGAGTGGCTGAAACACTCCAGCTGCTGTGAGCACACTGAGGACAACGGTACCTCCACCTCGGCCTGGAAGGACGTGGGGCACCCTCCTTCCCTGGGAACACCCCTCTGGATACCACTGCTAGCCCTTACAGTGGGTCTGCTCAAGTTTAGGAAGCTACACTGACTCAGATCTGCTAAATGGCTTTGATTTCATGCCCCACCACACTGAGGTATGTTCCAGGAACCTTATGGAAGGAGTGGAGCCCAGGGGGAGCGGCCTCGGGCCACCATCGACAGCATCTCCCTGAGGCCACAGGACTGCGGGAAGGAGCGCGGAGCAAAGTTTGATACATTCCTTTATTTCAGTGCAAAAACATGGCAATACACATCTCGTGCACCTGCAGAGCTTGGCTTCCTCTCTGTCTCTAAGGAGGAATTTCAACCTTTGGTAACATGGCAGGAAAAAGGGATAAAATGAGGCTGGAGGATACCACAGCTGCCAACTACAGGAACTCAGGAAGAGCTGGAGGCTGGAATCAGCATCCCTAAAACTGTTGTTGAACTAACAACAAGATTTGATGCCTTAAATACTGGATTTGGAAATTTCCTCCACTCTGATCAACACTTCCCTGCCCTCTTCCAGTCCCCAGTGGCACCAGCAGTGTCCCATCAGGCCCCAAAATACCTGGATATAAATAAAGCAGGTGCAGCATCCAGGCACTCCTGGAGCTGGACTCCTGTGGGCACTGTCTGTGGGGCTGGGGCTGGCTCAGAGTTCAGTGACAGGTGGGATGATACCACAAGAAAGCCTTCACCTGACCAGGGTAAGACAGAGCAGTGCTTACACATCCCTCCACCAGCCTGGCAGGTTTACTGGAAGCCAGGATCTCTTTCCTACCGCAGGAATGCTGGACACAAGTGAGGGTCAGCCCCAGACCTCACAGGACATTCCCCCCTGCTCACCCCAAAACGCAGCCTGGCTGCACAGAGACAGAAGCACAGTGTTCTAGGAGACACTTCCACATGACATCAGAATATTAAAGACAAAGAATAAAGATACTGTATTGCACTACACATGCAGGTTCCACATGGGGCTCTGGGGAACAGGGGAGCATTTCACTTTGTCCAGTGTGTTGAGCACAGAAGAGTAAAGATCCCAGTGTTTGTTCTCCAGGTTGGTCACTTTTCCAGCTGTTGATCTTGCACTTGGTCCACCTTCAGTCTAGGGTAGGGACTCTTGCAAAAGAAGCCAAATCCATCAGGAAAGCATCATGCACATGTATAAAGCATCAAGCACACACTGGAACCCACTCACATGTAGCCGGGATAGATAGTGGTGTGAGTTTCCCCAGCACAGGTACTGCCCTACATGTATTAGAAAGTCATTCTCTAGGAGATGCCACTGTCCCACTGGGCTCAACTACTCCCTGTGGCACCTACGGGGAAAGAGTAGGACATCCTTCTCTCAGACAGGAGGCACAAGCAACCAAAATTCCAGATTTTAGATAAACAGCTGGATTTTTAACTCAAGCACAATCTCTTTTGATTTACTTTAGTTAAAGAAAGGTAAATTTTGGCCCATTATCTCATGGAAACTTTAAAGTCAAGGGTAAATTCAGACAAGCAGAGAATTCAGGCATGCAGGTCCCCAAACCTCCAGGACCTCCCCCCTCCCAAACTGCTCTAAGAACTGATCTGATACAGCTCTGACAATGCAGAGGGGCCAACAATGACAGCAGATACACCCCACTGCAGGCTGCCCTCAGAGCAGCTCACTTCTGAGCAGAAAAGAGAATTTAAACACCGCTTTAAAATAAAAGTACTTACGTTCCCTCTTCTCTCAGAAGAGCCAAGAACTTTTTCACCCGATACTCAGGATCCATCTAAACACCAAACAAACAGATGCCCATTAGTGCAACAGGGAAAGGAAAGCACAGAATCATGGAATATCCTGAGCTGGACAGAACCCACAAGGATCATGGAGTCCAACTCCTGCCCTGCACAGACCCCCCAGCAATCCCACCCTGGGCATCCCTGGCAGCGCTGTCCAAACGCTCCTGGAGCTCTGGCAGCCTCGGGGCTGGGACCATTCCCTGGGGAGCCTGGGCAGTGCGCAGCACCCTCTGGGGGGAAGAACCTTTCCCTGATACCCAACCTAACCCTGCCCTGGCACAGCTCCAGCAATTCCCTGGGTCCCGTCCCTGCTCACAGAGAGCAGAACTGGGGCCACAAAGGCTGCTGGAGTTGTGTTTGCTTTGCCTGAGCACTGGCCTGGGCAGGGACCAGCCTGGTTCTGCAGGAGCTCTGGAGCTGCCAGGGCAGGCACAGCCCTGCACCACGAGAAAAGGTGACTGGCACAAGCTGTGTGTGCTCACAGGGCAGGAGAGGGGAGCACACACAGGCACTGTTTCCATGGCACCTCACACCCACACCCTGGGGCCAGTTCCAGCCAGGCCCACTCCCAGTCTGCTCCCATCCACCCCTTCCCAGAGCTGGGGCAGCAAATTAAACAGGAGAAAAGGGACTGAGGATGTTCTCAGTGCCCCTTCCCCCTCAGAGCTGCAGCAGCACCAGGGCAGGGGCAGCACAAAGCTGAGCCAGCACAGGGCTCCAGAACGGGAAGCACCAACAAGTGCTGTGGGTCCCTCAAGCAGGAACAGCCCCCAGGGAGCAGCCCTGCCTCCCCCAGGACAGGGGACAGGGACAGCAGAGACTGAGACAGCGACAGCAGGGACTGAGCCAGGGACAACAGGGACAGGGAGAACAGGGACTGAGACAACAGGGACAAGGATGGAGACAGGGACAACAGGGAAGTGGGAGGAAGGGCTGCTCAGGAGACACTCGAGCTGCCACTGGAGGACACCAGGTGTTGCTGGACCCATCCCTTGTGCTGGTGCATGGGGCTGCTGATCCTCTCATGGAATGACTCCAGGGAAATCCTCCTTAGCTTTGCACCAAAATACAGTGAGTGAGGACAATAAACATTTGGAAATCAGAGGCTGCTGGTTCTCAGAATCTTTGTCTTGTATTCCAAAAGTTCTTGTGTCCTAGAAACTCCAACTTGTGTTCCCTCTGCAATCTCCATCCCCACCCTGCACCTTCACCACACTGTGACAATACAGGGGATTCATTCTGGGAACACCCAGTGCATGGATCTATGAAGTCAACTCGTGTGAGATTCCCAGCTCCATCACCCACTCGGCAATACACAGGCAAGTCTCTGCTTAAAACATAAAACTGGGACTCATCCCTGGAGGGGGGAAGCAAAGTGTCAGCCTGTGCCCTGGCCTCCCACCAGTGAGGCCGAATGCAGGCTCTGGAACTCCTCCATCACATCCCATCCATTTTACATCCCTAAAGGAAAATTTCTTCCCATTCCAGATATGAAGAAGCCATCTATTTAAAATTCTGACTGCTACAACGGAGGGCAACACAAATGCCTTCAAAAACAGCTCAGAAGAAAATAAATCCTAAACCAACAACAGTGTCCCCAGCAATGCGGGGGAGAAAGAGCCAGCAAGAATTTCTCCTTTGTGCTAAGAAAAGCCTAAAAATGTAAAACTTCCCATGGCTGTGAGATAGGAGAGCAAGGCCAGTTCGTCAGTACCAACTGCTGAGCTACTTTTAGATCAGGAAAATAAATTCACTGAAACAAGAAGATTTAGAGGAACTTACTGAGGCTCGCTGAGCATTTCATCTGGGGTTTAAGCAGCAAAGAACACTGGCAATAGGCAGGGTCCAGGAAGAGAAGAAAGGTGAACCACCCCCCCCAAACACAGAGTTTGGAATGTGAAATACCCAGGGACTGAGAGGGACTGTGGTACCACCAAACAGGAGGCCAGAGAGAGGCTGTCTGCAGGGTCCCTGCAGCCTAAACCTTCTCCACAACTTCTCCCAGCCGACACCTGGCTACAAGGAAAAGCTCACCTGTCACTGTGCCAGCTCTCCCATTTCTGTGGGGGACGTGGCACTTGGGGACATGGCGAGTGGTGCCCTTGGCAGTGCTGAGGGAACACTTAGCAGGCTTTTCCCACCTCAGTGACTCTGTGGTTCTGTCAGAAAGGCTGGAGGCAGCTGGGACAGGAGCACGTGCACATGAACCCTGAGCTCTGGTTACCTGGACATCCCCTTTCTCTGGGGGCATCCACAGGCTCAATCCACACCACCAGACCCAGCATGGGAACCTCACCTGGCAAAGGGTCCCGAGTCTCCCCCACCCGAAGGGCTCTGCTCTGACCCCGTGGCTGATCCTGCTGAAGCAGGAGTTGGACTAGATCAGAGAACACCCCGACTGGGAAGGGACCCATGGGGGAGGATCATGGAGTCCAACTCCTGGCCATGCACAGACACCCCAACAATCCCACCCTGTGCCTCCCTGAGAGCTCTGGTGGCCTTGGGGCCGTGCCCATTCCCTGGGGAGCCTGGTCAGTGCCTGACACCCTCCTTTTCCTACAGCCAACAGATGAGACTCTCAGTGCATTCTGACCTCGTTTATCCTACAGTCCCCTGACAACTCAACCACCTCCCTTCCTATATTTCTGACTGTTTCTGGAATGGCAAGTGCTGGATAAAGCCAGGCCCCAGCTCCAGGTGGGCCCACGAACAAGGTGCCATTTACAGACCAAACCCAGTGCTCTGAACACTGGTCAAACAGCTGGGCCCAAGGAGCTGGGCCCAGGGGCAGGAAGCCCACGTGTGCCCATGTGCCGGGCATCCACCTGGGAGCCCACATCCCTGAACCTGCTTAGTAACCACCGGGGCTGGGGCCAGGCACACCCTGAGCCCGCAGGTGACACGGCATCAGGAGAGGAGAGTCCTGCACCTGCTGGTGGTGCTGCCACTCAGCCTCAGCTGCAGGGAGATCCAGCCCCACACACCCCTCATGCAGCTCAACGAAGGGAAATGCCAGCTGCTCCACCTGGGCAGGGACATCCCCACACACCAGTACCTGAGGACAACTGCCTGGAAAGGGACTTCTCAGACAGACACGGGGTGTGTTTGTAGATACTACACTGAACATGTCTCCTTCTGAAAGGGCTTCTTCAGAGCAGATGCTGAGGTGAAACCTTAGGAAACCATGGGAAGTCATCACAACCAAGAAATAACAAAGGTCCAATCAGAGAGTTCTGCTAAAAACCCAACATGACCTGACACAGTTATACACAGACAAATCTCTTCTTTTCAGCCCTAGAAAATCTGTTCTAAAGCCACCAGCTGGAATTCAAATTTGCCAAGGCCAGTGCTCTGTTTCCCAGATGGAAGATGCTGCCTCCCACCTCTCTCCACCTGGACACCAAAGGGTGTCCACGGACACTGTGTCCATAACCTGCCCTGGCTCCTGGGGAGACATAGCATTTACCTGCACACACAGCACCTTGTCCAAAAGGCTACCGCTGGCAGCTGAAAGGCCACAAAGACTCAAACTTGATCAAACGGCTTATTAAAAATGCAGGCACAAGCCCCAGAGGCTGATCTGCCTGAGAAGGAGCAGAAGATGGAGTCGGTGAAGCACAGAGGAAGCAGGTTCAGGACTCCTGGACAGACCCTCTGGTGCTCTGTGAAATGGGAAATGCTGCTGCCAAACTGGGGGGAAGATCTTCTGGAACAGCGGCGTGGGGACTGACTCTGTGACAGAGCTCAGAGAAGTGACAAGAACATGGATGTTCCTTCCTGGGTAGTGCAGCATCCCCAGGACATCCAGCACCCCTCAGGAAACCAAGGAACTGAAGGGAGGTTGTTAATCTCCAGTCCAGAGAAGGAGATCCTCCACCAAGGTGTGACAAGCCCTCAGTGCTCCTGAAAGCCTGCCATGAACCCCAAACCCTCAGCATGCCCAGGTACAGTGTTTGGTTTAAAATAAAGCAGGCAATATTATATGGTGATCTTTCAGAAAAAGTTCCCATGAAAGGTAAGATATACTAAAGACATGCAGCTTAGATTAAGTTTTATTTATGCTGATTAAGCTTTATTTACGCTAAACACAAGTTACCAAATCAGGAAACCCTGGAGGTGCCAGGAGGGGCTTTCTGGAACACTGCCTGGCTCATCCAGGCTCCTGCTCCAAGGAGGAGAAAGACCTTGGCTTTGGGAGTGCTGCCAGCAAGGTCCAAGAGCAACAAGACAGGCAGGGAGAGGAAGCAGGAGAAACCAGCCCCCAGCCACGGAAAGAGTATCCAGCAGTACCCAGGGCAGGGTGAAACCAGCGTGGGACCCAAGGGCACTGGAGGTGGCCCTGTACTGCAGCCAAGGCCACTGCAAACACTTGTGGCTCCACTTGGTAAATCTTGAGTGTATCCAGGGATCAAAGGCTTCGTTTGAAGAAGAACAGAATCATTTCAGGATACTCAGTGTACACAAAATGACCGAAGGATGTGACACAAAACACCAGCAGCTGGACATTAAAGGCCAGGAACAGCAATGAACAGAGTTTGGGGAAAATTAGGCTGCCAGAAAGTGTGGGGTCACACAGCTCATAAACAAGGTGACAATTCACCCAGGGCACCAGAGCTGTTCAGGTACCCCAAGAAAGGATTTTGATATTGAGGGTCTGGTTCAGTGTGGCTTTAGTCTGAAACACACTGGAAGTCATTTGAGCAGCTCAGGAATCCCTGCAGAGAGCAGAGAGTGGGGTCACTGCTCTAACAGAACAAACCCCACCATTAGATTCAGAGGAAGACACTATGTGCACATTTTTTACAAAGAATTCAGTCACCTGGCATCTAATCAGCTGAGTTCTGAGAAATTTCATCCATCACCTGGAATTCTTAAGTGACTTCAGACTGAAATCTCCTTCTAAAAAGCTGTGGTACAACTCAGTGAAAACAAGATCCAGTGCTGGACATCTTACCTGGTGCAATTGCGCTTTCCTGTAAGAGCCTGGCAGATCTGAGCTCACTGTGGCTTCCAGTGCACTCAGATCCCAGCTCTGCTCAGTGAGAGCCTGCACTGCTCTCCTGTGTTTATAGCGGTTCAGCAGATGGAGTCATGGAAACACCTCAGACCTTTTGGAACAGAGCTTGTTCATATTTAGCTGCCATATGCTGTTACCTCTGCTATTACACAACCACCTGAACCCAGTGCCAGAGCAGGAACCACCCTGCTGCCAACCCTCCACGGGCAGCAAAGGGACACCTCAGTGGCTCTAGGGACAGTGGCAGCAGTTCATGTTTGATGTGCAGTGTGTCAGAGAGGACACAGTCCCAGCTCTGCCTGGCTCCTCCCAGCCTGGCTGGTCCTGGACTCACCTACACAACAAGGGTCTGCTGAAGAAAGTTAATGCCCAAGAGCAGTTTGCCTGCACAGCCTCGGGCAGAGTGAGGACCCTGTGTCAACAGTGTCACTGGTCACAAAATCATGGAATATCCTCAGTGGGAAGGGACCCCCAGGGATCATCCAGTCCAACCCCTGGCCCTGCACAGACACCCCAACAATCCCACCCTGGGCATCCCTGGCAGCGCTGTCCAAACGCTCCTGGAGCTCTGGCAGCCTCGGGGCCGTGCCCATTCCCTGGGGAGCCTGGGCAGTGCCCAGCAGCCTCTGGGGGAAGAACCTTTCCCTGATATCCAGCCTGACCCTGCCCTGACAGACCTCCAGCCATTCCCTGGGTCCTGTCCCTGTCAGAGCAGAGATTGGAGCTGCCCCTCAGGAGGAGCTGCAGCCCCCACTGAGCTCTGCCCTCAGCCTCCTCTGCTCCAGCTGAACAAGTGACCTCAGCTGCTCCTTCTATGGCTTCACCTCCACACCCTTCACCATCTTCAGGTCCCTCCTTTGGACACTCCCTCATCCGTTTCTATCCCTATGATATTGTGGTGCCCAGAACTGCACCCCGGGAGTGGAACGGGCACAGGGGCCAGGCTGGGAACAGGGCTGGGGTCAGCATTCCCACACATCTCCCAGCTCAGAACTGCCCATGATTTACAGAACCTCCACCTTCAGCTTTGAAAACAACCAGCACTTCAGATGAAAGCAGCACAAGAACACGTCCTGTGTCAGAAGAAGGGAGCCATTGTCAGGGCTCAGGGAACGGGAGCGCGGCAGAGCCCAGCAGTCCCTGAAGGCCAGCACCCCTTAAACACATTTAATACGTGTGAGCAATGACTTACTGACTTGCCTGTAGGTATGGAATTAAAAGCCAAGGAAGAAGAGGAAAAAGTAATCTAGATAAATGACTTTATTCCCCGAGGTGACATCCAGTCAGAGCATATCCTTAGCGCTGAGCAAGTTTTAACAGAATTGTGAAGAGTGAACAGAGGGGTACACGACTTGTCTGCTCTGAACTACAAGTCTCTTCACTTCTGCCCTGCCTCTGCGAGGAAGATCTGAGGACAGTTCACTCAGCTGCACTAAATCCATTTGATGTGAGCAGAGGGGGGGCTGGGGGAGCGCTGGGATGTCAGGGGAGGATTAGGGCTGCACCCTCAGCCCGTGTCAGCATGAGCACGAGCTTGCTGGCTGGCTCCAGGCATGGGTGCTGCTGCGGGGGAGGGCTCAGAGCTGCATAGTTCTACCCTCTGCAATTATTTTCTTTAAAGTGCTGAAAGTGGAAAATGAAGAGAAGAGCAGCTGAACAGCCTGACAGATTTATCTTCTTCAGGGAAAGAGCACATACACCTGCACAGGCACCTTCTTCTTTAAAAAAAAACCCGAGGTGATTGCTATCTGCAATCTTAACATGCTGGGTGGAGAGAAGAAATTCCATGAAAGGTGAGTTAATCCAACCCCTCCCGTAGCCAGATACTCTGAAGTGCAGCTCTGAACAGCCCATGGGCACGGGGGGATTTAAAGATCTCTGTGGACCAAGATGTGGTGATTTCTTTGTTCTGAGAATTTCCCCTCACTGCAGCTCTTTTCGCAATTAAACCAATGCAAAGGCTCCCACCAACAGCAGGGGTCTGCAGAGATGGGAACCTCCAGGACTGCTCTAGGACCCCAGTCCTTCCTCCCCAGAACCATTCCTACCTGTAAGGACATTTCTATCAGCATCAGCAGCTTCTTGATCCCGATCCAGACAGGCTTCCCTTTGACATTCTGTGCAATTGTGCTGCGCTCCTTGTCTTTGAAGTTACCCAGGAGCTGGGGGGAAATCATTTTAAAAAATCAACAACAGGAGACTGACAGTAGGAATAATGGTACCCACCTTGGGAGAAAGGGAATGGGAAGCTAGAGGCATTTACTAGCTGAGAAGGAAAATTTGTTGCAATGTATCTTAGACAATGTAAAACAGAAACAAAAAATTCTTTAATTCCCTAATGGTTTTTCCCCGTAACATCCCTTATCCAACAGTTAGTGCTGTGCTTTTATGCTGCACTCCAGGTTTTCTCCAGATCAGGGTCTACAAGGAAACAATGGCTCAAGCCACAGGAAGTTTCCATGCCTGCTGCAGGAGTGTCTGTGTCTCTCAGGCTTCGGTGACACCACCACTGGGACAAGTTTGCCAATGGCACCGAAGATTTGCCTGTTCAGTTTATTTTAACAGCCTTCACTACTCACTACAACTCGCACTAGGGCACAGAATAACGAGACACTA